>CAKNYM010048714.1:122472-180082 GCA_932195095.1 Andricus curvator
AATTTACCACCACCCCGAACTCTTAGAGTGGAGTAGAGACTCTTGGTGGGAGAGACGCAGCGAGCGGTCCACACGTGCTAAAAGAGCTGGACTTGAGAAATTTCCCCTCGCTGCCGACCTCTGGACTAGAGGCTCTTTACTTTGGATACCTCCTGCGGTACGAACCAGCGTCACACCGCCACGTGGCCCTCTCTTGGATTTTCAAGGTCCAAGGGGAAGATTCGGAAACCGCCATAACTGCGGTGCTCTGCGCGTTCCAAACCCTATCTCCCCACTAGCGGTTCCCAGAGAACTTGAACGCTTATACAAACAAGAAACTTCTTCGCGGATCCAGGGCCCCCCGAATAAACCCTAGTATTTTCGTTGTCCACACACCATTCAAAATTGTTCATAATAAATTACAAAACTTATAATAATTAATAATTATGATGATCATAGTACATATAATAATGAATATTAATAATTACTATAATGAATGCAAACACAATGCATATATGTAGTATACGATAATATCTCAAAGGAAAGATACACGTCTTGTCTTTAGTTCCGCGAATTTTCTAATTAAGTTTGCAATACCCAATTTTTCTGAAAATGCACGTTCAATTGAAATTACTGCCAAGTTTGACAAGCGATCTTGAGTCTTAGTTGACCGCAAGTAATTTTTTGTTAGTTGAGCTACTGTTGCTATCTGTTTCCTTAGTTTATTGATGGACATTGCTTCCGGATATTGTAGCTCAATTTTTTGTGTTAGGACGCGAATAGCAACATCACCTTGTCCCCATTGGATTTTGCTGTTTGGTATAGCGCATACATACTCGTTATCGGTTTCAATATATTTTTTTCTTTCTTGGAACAGAATTTTTATCAACCTCTGTAATAGCGCTATTTATCACTCTTTTATATTTTGTTGTTAAAATATTTTCTGATTCTGTTAATGCTTTTTTTTAAATCTGTAAAATTTGAACTCCTTTCTATTTCGTAGTTGTTGACTTTAAGATATTGGGCATCCCGTATTTATATTCTGTTGAAGAGGATAACTAGTACTAATATGCAATGTGCGAATGTCTTGTATGTGACAGCATCATCCAAAAAATTCAGGAACTTATCTTCACATTCTTTAGCAATTTTGAGTGTTTCGTCTCTGCATTTTTTGTCATTTACGAGTGGCACAAGTAATGGCGTGTTCCACTGTTTTTCCTGTAAAGCTTATTTGCCAGAGAAGGAACTTCAATGTTTCATGAAGTTTCAATCAAAACCTTAAATTTCTTTACATGCTATAGCCATGATTGCAATTGTTCGTTGGTTTTACAAGTGTACCCAGTACTTTCTTTTAAAATTAACCGTATTAGAATGTCACTAATATCTTTAAGGTATGTTCCCATATGCATTGCAAGGCTAGGGGCATTGGAACTTTTTTCCGAAGGATTATGTCCTGAAATTTTTCGGATGGAATTCAGAATATTGTCCATATTTTTGGGTTTTATAAGATCTTTGAAAGCAACCGAGAAAGTTCTCGCATTCTACTGCTACATGAATACACCTTTCGTTCTCGTGTATGTTTTTTTTAAATAGGTTTCTCCAAACTGTGCGATTAAACGATATTTCTTTGCTACAAATTCTATTTTCTCTTCCCTGTCATCATATTAAAAACCTGCAAATATAATATGCTTTCATTTATATCTATTTTTTCCCTGATTTTGGCAGAAAATCCGAAAATATTTTGGCGAAATAAAACTCAAACATTTGACGCAAGCACCCTCCAAATTGAACGATCAATCGCTTGTTTAGAATGATGCTTACTTTACAACCCGAAAAGCAGTTGAAATCCTGCGTCATACAATAAAAGGGTTATTGTAAAGCATATTGCACAAACCTGTTCTTTGACTTTCACTCTTCATGAAGCATTGGTGGGGTCTACTGAGCAAGCCACTAATGTTTGCGAGTCTGCTAGATAACCACGGTGGTTCGACGGAAGTGATTCGCCTGTTCCGGACCCAGTTGTACGGCATACTACAGAGTGGCGTGTCAGGTAACTTCTTTTAAATGTGCCTTTGCAGTAAATGCACGGAAAATATCCTTTTAATATGGCATCACTTGATTGCCTTTTTGGCCTTACATTTCCACAAATGTACAAATTAAAATTCGTTTGGTTTCTAAACGACTGAAAAGCCTTCCTTCCTTACTTTTTTTTGGGGTTGTAGGATGCTTTGTATTTCCTTCTCATCTATATGCGATCTTTCCATGTGCCACACATAGTTCTTTGATGAGATGTCCTTTGAACAAAATGGACACCAGGCCTTCTTTTCTACTTCTGTGTTTTCCTAAAATAGCACTAAAATTACAAAATTTACTATCTTTTTTTTAACTCTTCAATATAAATCTCTTAACTTCCGATTTCTAGATTTTTCACTATTCTGGCTACATGAGTTGCTATGACAACCATGCGCGGGAGTAAATCCCGCGGCCTGAGAGATCACACCCTGCATTTGTAACCTTCAATACGTATATGCGATGTTTGAGAAAGATCACTGATTTTACTGTCTTATCTTTCTATTCTTCTATACTTAAATAAAATTGAAGAAAAAAAGGGGAAGGGTTTAGTAAAGATAAAGAATTCGCAAGGCCACGATTACCATTCCACAAAAAAAAGGAAAAGATCACATGAATTTGAGATGGACAAATGGTGCTTCACGCGCAACAGCCGAAATTTTGACGTAAGATCGCTAATTCCCACAATCTTACTATTTTGAAATAAAAACCCAACACTCAAAAACAATCTACAAACATGCGTGAGTTTCGAAAAAAAAGGATAAATTTAACTTGACTAGTAGTCTCGTAGACTCAGCACTCAGAAACCCGGAAACACTCGCAACACTTATAAAGAAGGCGGCGGGACTCCATGGTCGGAACACGTGGCAGATCGTTACTAACTTACGCAATTATATTTAATGGAACGCCCGTACGACCATCGAGTTTGCCAGTACACAAAATATCGTACCTGAGTTTTCTCTACTTTTTGTCTTGACTAAGTGCGTTTCTAATCTTGATAAAGGCCGAAACTGCTTCCTCGTCTGATCTCGACATTTTATCTTTGAATTTCACAATACTGTGCTACATCGGAAGGTTAAACGAAGAGTAACAGGTCAATATTGCAGCGGAAACACATCAATCTCGAGATTTACAAATCGATGGTTGCCAACCAATGAGAGCCTTTGCTGGGATCACGTGGGCAGGCATCGTAGGCAAATCGAGTTCGCGAACTCGTATATTTGTGGAAATGCACCCCGGTTCATAGTTACAATTACTAATCTTGGCCTTCGGTGTACTAGTGGCCGATTCAATTTAGGTATGCATAAAAAATAGTAAATGCTTAAGTACGACGGTTGGGTAGCACTCCAGTGAGAGAGATTTTATACAACGAGACTTTACTTCCTGCAGCTAACACAACCACCCAGAAACTTTTGTTTCGCTAATAAGGATAGAACAATCACAAATGAAAGTAAGGATCGTACAACGTGCTTGTGCCGGTTTATAGTGGTAAACGAACAAAAGAGGGAGAAAGAAAAAGAAAGAAATATAGGACGCAGAAAAAAAGAGAAAGAAATTTAAATAAAATTTCATCGGAATGAAATAAAATAAAGGGTAGAGGTTCAAATGGGCGATCCAGGTCTCCGCGTCTCGGGGTTCCTTTAGACCTTGATGGACAGCAGTTGTTCGGCTTTTAATTTATTGCCCTATTGCTAGGGTTAAGTCGCTTATGAATGGTTAGAAAAATAACAGTGGCAATAACTGCGGCAAGTCACACCTGCGGCATGTCACGTCTGCGGCATGTCACATCTGCGGCATGTCACAACTGCGGCATCTCTCACCAGTAAAAAGGGATTCGACCAATATCATTTCTGTGGCCAGTCACAGGGGTTTCTTCTCGCCCCCCCCCCCCCACGAGACGTTGGCAAAGGTGTAGTGGTTTGATGAACAATATTTCTATGGACAGTCACTGGGGTGCCTTCCCACCTCCCACTAGACGTTGGAAAAGGGGTAGGGGTTTCACCAACATTATTTCTTTGGCCAGTCATAGGGGTGCGGTGAGAGATGCCGCAAAAATGTCCATTTCACTGTGACATGCCGCAGAGAGACTTGCCGCATGTGAGATGATATGTCTCCGAAAATTTAAGTGACTTGTGAATAAATTGTCTTTTTGGCTTCAAAAATCAACCATTTTTTTGAAAATTGCTGTTTTTTGTTGAAATTTCGTCTTTTTGGCAGAACATTAATCTTCTTGATGGAAGATTCATCTTTTTGGCAAAATTTTTAACTTTCTTGTTGAAAATATTCTTTTTTTGATTACAAATTAATGTTTGTATCCAATTATGCAACTACTTATTTGAAAATTTGTCTTTTTTTTTAATTCAGCGGACGCTGTTGTGCACCCGTTAAGTGTACACTCGTGTGTCAGTTCGCTCGTCATATTTGACTTAAATTCTTACCTAAAACATTGTTTTAGACACTTTATCTGATTATAAGTTTGGTGCAATTAGTGTGAAAGTCAAAACATTTATATTTTCTACAGGATTTCACAGATCTAAGTGGCAAAAAGGACGAATTTTTTCAACTCTGGTTGTTTTTGGATAGGTTCAACTCAATGGAAACATCAATCGGTTTACTACATGGAAGAGTCAACCAGCTGTCAAAAGAAAACAAGGCACAGAAGGAAGAAAATAAATATATAAAATATGACCCTGGTGGACCAGGAATGCAAAATAGAGTTTCTCGAAAAGCAGGTGAGGAAAAACAATGTCATGTTTTTTGGAATAAAAGAAAAGGAAAACGAACATCTGAAGCAAACAATTCTACCGTAACAAAGAGCAATTCTAAATTGACAGCTTTCTCTGGGCAATTTGAAGAAGTAAAACGACTGCGAAGATTTTCTAGCAATATACGTCCAATCCTAGTTCAACTACGTTCAGTAAATGATAAGAGAATACTTTCAAAAAATTCTAAAAATCTAAAAGGAACCCAGATTAGATTATCAAACGACTTTTCGAAAAAAGTACAAGCAGACAGGAGGTCACTTCTTGCCTTTTTGCAACGAGCTAAAAATAAAGTTTTCAAGGCTTCTTTATCGCATAATATATACAACGGTGCCGGAAATTGTATTCTGCGAAAAAAAAATTTTTATTTCGTTTCTAAACAATGTAGAAATTCTGGAGGAAAGGAAAAAGCTGTATATGCATCAGAAAAATATTCATATTAAAATCTCTGTAAATATCAAAGTAAGCATTTGAAACTAATTGTCTGAATGAGCTGGCAAACGCTAGAAATTCGAAAGAATTCTGGGCGCAGTATACAGACTTTGAAACAAAAAATTATATCAGGAATCGCCGATCAGGTAGGAGCAATGTCGTGCCTATTTTGATGCTCATTACCCAGCAATAGTTATGGACCATGTTCCTCAATTTTTTTTTAAATTTACAAAAATAGCATTTTTTCGCATTTTTTTCGCGCGTGCAAAGTAGTTTCCTGCCTTAATACTTGCAAATACTGAAATTGATCAAAATGATTCAGATTACACTGAAGATGATGAATTTGATATTCATAAACCTATTTATCATTTGACATGGATAAGAAACTTATCCCGATTAGTGAAGTCACAAATAACAAAAGGTCGTCAATCAACTTTAATATGTGATAGGTGTTTGTGTAACTTTAAAATGGAAACTTCTTTTCAAAGGCATAAAATAGAGTGTGAAAATGTAAATAAATGTACGCTAATAATGCCTACCAAAGAAGAAAAGAGAACATATTGAGATTCAAAAATTATAAAAATAAAGAAAAAGTTCCTTTCATTGTTTATGCTGATACCGAATGTCTTTTAGGACCGATAAATGACACATATAAAAATTCCAAAACATGTACCTTATAGCATAGGTTATTACATGAAATGTAGTTTCGATGATTCTATTTCTTATATTAAAGTATATAATGAAAAAGATTGCATAGAATGGTTCATAGATGACCCCAATGACACCCTTAAGTTTACAAAAACAAAAGGATTTAAATTTAGCTAAAAACTATCATATTTGTGAAAAAGTTTTTAAAGCTGATGATATAAAAATCGTGACCATTGTCACCTTACAGGTAAATTTATGGGAGCTAGCCATACATCATGCAATTTGGGGTATAAAAACTCTTATCCAATCGTATTTCACAATTTATCTGGTTACGATACTAATTTCTTAATTAAAACTTTAGCAACTCGTTTTACAGGGGGTATTACATTATTACCTGTAAATAAAGATAAATATATATATATAAATAAACATGTGGAGGGTACAAATGTACATCTCAGGTTTATTGACTCTTTCAGATTTATGTCAAGTAGCTAAGAGAAATTAGCTTCATATCTCAGCAATGATAAAAAAGTAATCACAAGAAAGCACTGTAAAAATGATTCTGAATTTGATTTATTATGAAGAAAAGTGTTTTCCCCTATGATTATATTACCAGTGGGGGGAAATTAAGAGAAGAAATTTTACCCTCAAAAGAAGCGTTTTATTCTAAATTAAATGATTCAAGTATTTCTGAAGAAGATTATCAACATGCATGCAAAGTATGGCAAGTTTTTGAATTAAAATCTTTAGGTCAATATTCAGATCTATATCTGAAAAATGATATTTTGCTTTTAGCTGATGTTTTTGAAAATTTTAGAAGTACATGTTTTGATGCATATCACTTAGACCCATTGCATTACTTTACCGCACCCGGGCTTGCTTTTGACGTGATGTTGAAATACACAGGAATAGAACTTGAATTTCTAACAGATCCAGAAATGTTAATTAATGTTAATTCATTGAAAATTCTATTAGAGGTGGTGTGATATCAGCCATAAGCCATGAGAATAATTAACTGGACGAAACCGAGCTCCTTTCTAGAACGTAGTTTCTCAAATTTCCTCTCTTAGAAAATTTGAGATTCTCGTTCAAAAGATACAGGATCGAATTTTCGCCCAATCTTAAAACAACCTTTTCTTACTAGTCAGCTCTCCGTAAAACTCATTTAAAATCTGTTCTTTGTTACGACTCTTTTCTTCCCTTTCCTGCTATCACCTTTATCTTTTCTCTCACCCGCTCCCGTTTCCGTTTTTCCACTCAACTTAATCTGACACGAGGTCTCCTTTTCCAGCTTCAACCTATACTCTGTTCCCCGAGAGAAGGACCTGAAGAACGACCAATTTTGGTTTTCTTCGCGCAGCCTATTGTTAAATTTTCTCAAGAAGGCGGCATTTTTTGACATGTTTCAGCCAATCCGAATTGAAGTCCTTCAACTTCATGAAAAACTCTTTTCTTGATTGATTTACGACATTGGTCGACAGTCTGGTTTTTCACTGATATCTGATTCGGCGACCCTACCGCAGCAGGGGTCTTTTGCCCACAGACAGGTCAAGGGAAGGAAATTTAAAAACTGTCAATTTTGCAATTAGCGATTTGAAAATAATATAATCAGCATCTACGAATTTTTCCGATTCCAATGATATATTACTTGCTTCGAAAAGTTCAAGATTTGAAGAAGTTCAATTGAAGAAACTTTAGCTCAATATATAATTTAATATTGGTTAGTTCTCCAATTTTCAACCTTTATGGACAAATTACATGTCGTTGGAATCGGAATAATGTGTACATTCTGAATATATTACTGTCAAGCCAGTGATTGGAGAATTATTAATTTTTAACTTCTTAATTTTTGTCCATTCTCCGTTGTCCCCTGTAACTCGAGACTTGCACGCGGTGAGGTCCTCTTCTTTCACAGCTAACATCTGGTAAAAATCTTTCGAAACATTTAAAAAAGAAACCCAAAGAAAGTCATAAATATTCCAAGGGACCAATGAGAAGAGAAATGAAGAAACTACGTGTAAAAAAAAGGGTAAGGACACTCCTCCATCGAGAAACCACAACCCCCATGCGCGTCTTCAGGTCCTTCTCTCGGGGAACAGAGTATAGGTTTGTGAGGCCCAAACCAGTTTTGCTCTTCTCGTCCATTTCCCTCTCTCTCCCACAGCCGCCTTTCGCTTTATTTCTTTCTCAACGATTCTCTCCACTTTTCTACTATCAACTTCCTCGCCTCTCTCTCCCCTCCCCGTGCACGCTCTCAACTCTGCCAACTCTTTGCTTTCCCACTAGCGCCTCCCTCGCCTATCTCACCCCTATCTTGTTAACGCTCTTACTTTTTCCATCTTCAACCTTATTACGCCAGATTCAAACCGGTTTTTCCTCCATTCGACGACTCTCTCCTCTCTTGCGCCCAGATCTTTCCTTCTCTCTCTTCTCGCTCTCTTGCGTTCATTTTTCTTCTCTCCCACTCACTCACGTCTGTCAATCTATTTAGGTTACTTGACAGTATAGATTTTTCCTATTTTATTTTATCTTTTAAATAAGAGGGCCCGCATATTTTTAAAGATGGATTAAAAGGAAGATCTAAAAACAACGGAGTTTTGGGAAACTTGTAAACTGTTAGATTTTTAAAATTTCATATACAATCTATATTTTTCGTTTGTTTTAAGAATAGAATCTTCCCGTCTGAAATGCATCGAGATTATTAATTTTAAAGTACTTAAAGGAGTTCAAGTCTTGTAAATTGTTAGATTTTTCAAAAATTTAAATCCCCTCTGTATTATTCTTTTTCTTAAAGTAGAATCTTTTATTCTGTAGGCATCAAAAATAATAGTTTTAAAGCGCTTTAAGAAGTTTGAGTATGTCCCATTTTTGCTTTGTATTTGTATTAAATTTTTGCTTGGTCCACCTAGTAAGTAGCCGAATAAAAATATATAGCCATTTTTTTATTAGTAAGTAATTTTAACGGGAAACATTCTCAAACTTTTTCATATCAATAAGGTTTTTAGGTTAAACAATGTAGGGATCTCTGTTTACCCGAATATCATTATCTTAGTTTATATATTTCAGTCTTGATATTTTTAAATTATTAATAAAGATCTCAGAATTAATTAAAAATGGCGAATGTAGTACGGCGACGCTCGAGAAGTCCGGGGACTGGAAACGGGGGATCTCGTGTGACCCACGAGTCCCCTCTCGTTTTCTCGACGCCAGCCAATCAGCGGACGGGACCGCCCTTGTCGAGCCACGAACGACGGCCTGCGAGCCGACAAAAATCAGTTGATCTTCAATCACCACTTGGGACAGAGTTGCTCTCTGACCTCCTCCTTCGAAATTTGCCTCGGAGCCTTGTACCATCGGAAATCTAAGTTGCTTTGAATAAACGCGAGTTTTAAGTTTAAAACAAAATCCTGTGATTATAACCTGCCTCAATCCCTGCCCTTTTTCTTGTTCCGTGACCAGATGGCCGTCCATCTACGACGTCTCGTCAGTGCATCAACAACAACGGGCGATAGCCCTGTATTCCTTTTTAAATGATCTTTGGCCCATTGCCTATATTTAATTTTATTGATTATTCGCATTTGCACACATATTTTTGTATTCATTTTATTTATATAAATTTTGTTTGTCGGTGATTAAAAGACCTTCGGATACAGAGTGCCGGGTGATTAGCACCATCGGCCGATCACGTCAAGTCGGTGGGTTTAACTGTCCCCGTCGGCGACTCTCTGCCGAAGGTCAGTTTTGGTTCGCGTATATTATGTTAATTTACTTCCGCGGCATTTGTGTCAAATCCCCCCCCCCCATCTATCGCGCACGTTGAATTTAGGATTGTTCTGTACTTTTATCGCGTTCCTGGTCGCAATAATTTACCTTTCGTTCTTTTATTATTCTGATGTTTTTCAATGACTCGTACATACCACGGAAGGCGCATAAGGGATCGTCCATATATTACGTAAGACGTTTTTCTTTTGTTCATATCGTTGTGTCCTTTTCAACTTCACATCAATTTTATTCCCGTCTTTCTTTAAACAAAAGAAAAACGCCTTACGTAATATATGGACGATCCCTAAGCGACCTGGCAAAAATTCTAGAGACCAGGCTCATCGCGCAGCCAGGGCAGCGCTTCAGCTCGCAGAAGCACGCGCGGAAGGTCACGTGTCCCCTCAAGAGAACGCCGACATCACTCTGGTCAGTTCAGCGCCAAGTTCCGTGACTCTAGCCCCTCACTCACCCCCGCATAGGAGACCGGCGGTCAATCTCATTGTAGCGGCATTATACTTTTTGCCGAATCGTCCTCTACCAACTCCGGTAGAGTTAGAAGAATCCCGCGCCACCCCTCGCTCCGAAGACTGTGTAGACATCCCTACGTGTAGCTCGCCTGAAACCTTTTCCCCATCACTCTGTATCCGCGGTGATCCGGTGAGACGTCATCTTTTCTCTCCATAGGTTGGCAGGGTACCGCCCGGTTTCAACTATCCCATAACACTCTCTCTCTTCGCGCACTCGATCAATTACACTAACCCCGTCAAAGCAAATAATAGATTCATGAGGGGCTACTTTAACCCATTAAATGCAGATTCATATATTTTTTATTTTGATATAAATAATCAATATGGTGCGGCGATGAGTGAATATTTACCATGCCAAAATTTTAAATCGGTGCACGATTTTTCAAATATTCACTTTTTTAATCTTCAGGATGATTCCACAATTGGTTACATACTGGAAGTTGATTTTGAATATCCAGAAGAGCTTTATGATTTGCATAAAGATTTACCTTTATGTCCACAACACATCATCCTTCCTGCTTTCAAATGTAAAATGCCTAAACTGAAGACAAGTCTACACAATAAACAAAAATATATACATCATAGAAATCTAAAGCATAAAGATGTTAGACTATTTACACAGTTGGATGGACGGTACGGTGCAAGAGCACTCATCGCCAAACCAAATTTCCACAGTTGTAGTATATTTGACATATCAAAAATAATGATCCATGATTTTCACTACAATTACGTGAAGCAGACTTTTAATAATAATGGAAAATTGCTTTATACTGACACAGATAGTCTAATTTATCATCTAACAGTTCCAAATTTTTATGTCTATATAAAAAGAGATATACATAGATTTGATACATCTGACTATCCTCCAAACAATGTTTATGGAATTCCTCTTCCAAATAAAAAAGTGCTTGGTCTCAAGAAATATGAGTGTAGTGGGAAAATTCTAACTAATTTCGCGGGTTTGAGATCAAAATTATATTCATATAAAATTCTAAATGAAAAAGAAGAGAGAAAAAAAGCTAAGGGTGTTAAACAATCATCTTTAAAAAGGATTACGTTTGAAGATTATAAAAATAATATATTTTCCTGTGAAAATCTTACAAAATCTCAGTGCGTAATTCGAAGCCGAAAACATCAAGTTCGCTCAATTGAACAGAAAAAAATTGCTTTGAGTTGGCAAGACGATCAAAGAATAATCTTCCTGGTAGTACAGACACTCTACCATGGGGCTACAAAAGATTTTAAAAAAGTCATTCAATTAGTTGAATGAAAAATTGGAAAAATGGATTTGTAAAACAGATAAGAAAGATTTTAATTTTACTAGAGCAAACTCTTCCATTCATTACTCCCACCACCGTCTTCATAGATCTTTCACTTCCTTTTCCATTTTCTCTCCTCATCTCACAGTTTCTAAAAAAAAGCTCGAACCCAGGCTTACAACCCCGGTGAAACCTCTACTCCAGTGCAGCGAATTTTCAAAAAAGTTAAAAAAAGTAAGTTATTTTTTTTAAAGTGCTTTTTTGTGAAATTTAAGAAAAGTGAACTTCATTTCAATCTTGGTTTTTAATTAATATATTTTTCAAACTGATTCATGTGTGTGTGTTTTTTTAAATTAGATTTTAATTTTTTTAGATTTTTTTAATTATAGATCTCGAGTTTCTAATTTTATTCAATGAGTTTAAAAATTTTTTAAATTAAAATTCACTTTTTTTAAATTTCATGTTTTAAAAAGGATTTTCAAAATTCAATTAAGAGTGAATTCACTTTTTTTAAATATTAACATTTTTTGAAATTCTATTTTTCTATAAATAGTAAGTTTTTTATTAAATAATATTTTATTTTTATTAAAAAAATAATTATATTTGAAAGTTTTTGTTTTGAAGTGAACTTCATTTTAATTTCTTATTTTAATTAATATTTTTTAAACTGATTTGTACTTGTTTTTGAAAGTGAAATTAATTCAATTTAATTTGAGTTTTAATTAATTAATATTTTCAAACTGTTCTCTCTTTTAAAAATTGAATTTTATTTTTAGGTTTTTTTATATAGATATCTATTTTTATTTAAAAAGTGAGTTTAATTAATATTTCATTTAAAAAATAGTTATATTTTTGAAAAAATCTATAATTTAAAATTGACTTCAGTTTTTTACAAAAAAGATCTGTTAAAAATTAATCACTGATTTTTACCTTTTTTCAGAAATGGAATACATCTATATCATGGAGGGTGTCCGTGTACCAGTGCAGTGGGTGATGCGTGCCCCTTTGGCCACCATCAAAGAGCGGGTCAGGACGGTCTTGCTCACGTACGTGGCGGAGTTAGCGGTTGGGACTCTCCCAGATAATATGGAATTACAAATTGAAATTGCGGGTGTCAACACAAACCTGAGGGTCATCAGCCCTGGGAATAACTTGTTCCCAAGGAGGAGCACAAACAACAATTAATTTTTCATCATACCTGTGGAGCGGGTAAAAAAAATCGAGTTTTCCACCCTAGGGAAGAAAGTGACAGATCAATGTAAATGGTGGTGTTTTAACACCAATCTATGTAATTGGCGGTGTTAAATACCACAATTTACATTGATCTATGACTTTCTTTCCCAAGGTAGAAAACTCGATTGTTAAACCGCTCTACAGGCATCTCAAGTTACGCCAAAATAGTTGATAGTTGATAGTTGTAATGTAGGCGGAGGAGCCCGTGAGGTCCCACCCCTGGCGCTCAAGCTATAAAGCCTATTGTGCCATACCCGTGTTTATTCTCAAGGCAGTACCACGAATCCGGCCATCCTTCCCCGAGTGTTTTTGGATATCGGTGGGTTTTCGTTGTTATCAACGTTCTGAGATTATACCTCTCAGGTGCCAGGCATACCTATCGCACAGTAAATGACGCCCTGCTTTGTTTGATCAGGCAAAGTGATCCTCACCCACTCTGCCATTCGGCAGCCTCCCTAGCAGTCTAGGGTGTACGGAGCGATCCCTCTGAGGTGATCAGGTAGATGAGCAGACTCGAAGCACTGTCCTGGTGTGTTATGTAAGTGTATGTGTGTGTGTTTATTACTCGAAATCGGCCAGCGACCATCGAACGTGGTGCCTCCCAAAGGAGTCCCCAAACGCAAGAAGAACGCTGACTCATTTTCGAGTCTTCACAGAATCGGCTTCGACCTCCAAGGCTAGTCCCCTCGACATGGAGCCCCACCTTGGTACGATACCAGCTTTTTCTGACGGGATCTACAGTTTAAGGTGGTTTCCGAACCACCGAAGCCCCGGTAGAAGTACATAGAAAAATTTCCATTGGCACCGGCTCAGGGATCGAACCCCAGTCCTCCTGCAGGGAAGCCTGACGCGCCATCGTCTGAGCCACCGAGCCAAAATACTATGAAAAAATTAATTTAAAAAAAAATGTTCTTTATATTTTTTTACATATACTGTAAAAAACTAAACAAATAAAAATGTGAAAACTAATATGGTATTCATTTATTTTAATAAAACCTCAATTTTAGATATAATAAATAATTTTAATTAAAGTAAATATATATTAGGGTTTTTTTCATTTAAGATTTTACCCACGAAGTTATCCACTTTTTTATTTGAACTTTCAATATGTTGTTTTTCAGGTCCTCAGAATCCACATAAAAGTATTTTTCCAATTAAATTTTCATACAAAATATTAATTGCGATTGCTTGAAAAGTACCATTTTCACTGTTTTATAATATTTTCAAAGCCTGATAACAGCCCTGATAATATATATCTGATACTGAAATTTTAAGAATATTTTCCTCGAAGGTTGAAGATCACATTTTTTGAAAAAGCAGATTAGGGAAAAAAATATGAATAAGCCTGCTACAATGAAAACAAATCTGGGTGAATTTTTGGAATTTGACAGGTCTACGACTTAAGCTGTTTAATTTTCGGAGCGGGGCGTTCATCAGCTCGGCATTTTGACAATAACTTAAAACTAAAATGTATCAGGTATGAAAAAAGAAAGATATTGAGGAACGGTTCTATAATCTTAACTTTTTATAATTACAAATACTTTTCAAAGCATTCAATCTTATTTAATGACTCATATTTTAAATCTTGAAGCGCTGGACATGTCAAATCATGTAAATCAATTATTTCTATTGAATTTTTTGTTTACAAATCGCTTTAACAGTTATTTTTTCTCTAAAACTTTCACATAAATTTTTGTAACCTTCTTAAAAAATTGTTTTAAGTATTACATTCAGTTGCATATAAGGTACATCACAGGATTCCAGGATTTTCTAGGTCACTATGAATCGTAAGTATAGATAATTCTTTAATCATAAATTTATTAACGGGTAATTTGAATCCTTGAATATCAGCTATAAATTTCATTTTGAATTATACTGAATTTATAAAAGAGAAGCAAATTTATTTATACCAACTTTGTAACCCCACCACCTATTGGTTTATACTCAACGATACGATCATGTAGAATCAGCCAATATGCTGACGTTTGGGCTGGAAAATCATCACTTGTTTCAAATTCTAAACGAACGTCAACTGGCCCATACTTTAAGGATTCATTTTGCTTTGAACAATCGATAACGATTAAAGGTGCATAGTCTATAATTTTTTTTACCCTAACAAAGGTTGTGATTCTTTACCATAATAAGTAGCTTGAAAGTTTGCATACATATCATAAAGTAAAGCATACTGATGTCTACTGATCAAAGTAGCTAGAATTTCTATTGGTATTGTTTTTTCTGTTTGTTTGAAAACCTAGTATAACAAATTTTGTTTTTACAGTCCAATCATGTTTCAACGTAGTTGGGAGTGAGGGATATTCCTACAATTCCCAAGATCGAAAACATATTGGAATGGATGGGTATCTTTCAATATATTTTAACAACTTTAATTTCCGTAAATCTGACAATATAACACTTGGTAATAACCATTCTATTTTATTAATTTCGAGTTTATACTGTTTATTTGTTAAAGATTTTTCATCAGTGTTATCTTCAAGCCAACCAGTATTTTCTAAGTAACTTAATTGCCCCGTATTTAAAGATACATAATTTTTCATCAAACTAGTTAGACCAACATTTTTATTTCTATCAATTTCTATTGCATTAATTTCATATATTCCTTCTTCAAAAAGAAAAAAAAACAGCATTACAAACTGAAAACGATTTAGTTAATGGAGTTCCATCATTTTTCTCCAATTTCCCACTTATTTAGACAATGATCTTGATTCTGTACTGCGATTCGAATTTCATCACTGTTGTTAAAAGTGGATGAGGCGTATGGTTGATGTGCATGTACCTCATAATGTGCGATAGATTCATTGTAAATTACAAAAGCCGCTACATTTAGTATGTCCTTTTTTATAGAAAACGATAAAACGATTATAGATGAAATTGAAGAAACATACACACACGTATTTGAATCTTTTTATCTTCCCAGGCTTCTTAGAAACTATACGTTTTGAGGTGTGAACACCTTGACTAAAGATTTAATATGAAGTCTAGCTGTTATAATCTCTCCACGAAAATTAACTAAATTTCCGTCTTGATCAACTATTCGTAATTTAATTTGATCTATTGTTTTGACTACGACTGGTGAGTAAATGACGTGTGTTGGGACTTCTACTATCTTATATTCTGGAGGTACTTTAGGAAAAAATTCATGAATTGTATGCATCTTCCGATCATTGATATACGCACCTGTAGCTATACTACATTCAACTCTCAAAGAGTTTGCCAAGAATAGGCTATTTAAGGCAATTAGAACTGACAAATTGCGAAAAAAATCAATCAAATTATAATTGGGCCTTCTTATGTTGCGAATATTTTAAAAATTATAGGCAAAGAGAACATTATGAGTAACCTTGATCCGGAAGATTGGATAAAAACATATTTCAAACATTTAAAGAATCAGAACATTTTCAAATACCAACTAACGCACTCTGTTCAAGCTCAGATTCCAAATCTTCGTCAGATATTACTGCGCCTTATCTCTTCTTACGTTGTTCTTTTCAAGAAACAAAATTGATTGCACAATTACGTTTGTCAACGAATCGATGCCTTAATTTTTCTTGGAATAAAAACTTATATAAATTCGACTCAGACCAACTCTGTACAATGTGTGACATGAATTGGCCTGATAAGTACCTGATAAAAAACATTTTCTTGTATATTGCTGATTGCTGTCAACTTCGTTCCTTCTGCTTAAATGAATGAACGAAATGAGTGTTCTGAGTGATGTGATGTACAACTACACTATAATTTAATAATTTTCGTAAAACAGGTATTTGTATACTTTTACAAGCTTTTAATTAAACTTAAACTTAAACTTAACTTAAATTAAACTTTTAATTTCTCACTAAAAGCTTAACTATCCTACTGAAAGATTGAATATTTTAGTTAAAAACTCATCGCTTTAGTTGAAAATGTAACTATTTTGTTAAAAATTCGTTCTTTATTGTAGTACAAATTTCTTAATTTTTCAGCTTAAACATTAATTTTTCAACTTGAAAATGAAACTATTCCATTTTTGGTTGAAAACTTATTCTTTTACATTAAACTTGAACTATTTGGTTGCAAATTTCTTGTATTTTGTTGAAAATTCCTCTTTTTGGTAGAAAATTGATTAATCATGCCTGGGTCCGTCAGAAAGCTGACGTATCGAAAAATTTAAATCTAAAATTCTACCTCAAAGTCCTAAGGTCGACTTTAGGATAAAGATTCTCATATTAACATCCATTGATGGATTAGTTACTAAAATTTTATAATCAAATAATGAACTGGAATAATTTTCTGTCACGTGGTCTTTTCTGGTAGAAAATGAAACCTTCCACCTAGAAATGCAACTATTTTGTTAAAAGTTTACCTAATTTCTTGAAAATTCAAGAATACTATAAAAAATGTATCCTTCTTGGTTGAGAATTTGCCTGAGTTTAGTTTAGGCGGAATAATCCAGCATGCTTTCATTTAATTCCGAGTAATCCTATAAAATGCGGAGTAATCTTAGGTAATCTTATTTCATCTCAATTTATTGTCAAAAAGTTCTTGTTTTTGCATTTTTTTGTGAGAATTGATTTTTTCAAGAAAGCGTTTATTTTGTTAATCTTACGCTATGCAAATAAAAGTACAAGCATTTATGATACTTTGAAGAAATACGATGTGATGATAATCACATAAATCTTTCCTGACAGCAAAATAATATATTATACTCTTTTTAGATTAATTTCTTAAAACTATGACGTGATTTTTGCATGTCTCAGTGTTTACTTATAAAACAAAGTTTTTTACAAGTGATACTTAAAATTTGTCTCATAAAGATGAGTGTATATAACATTAAATAGATTCCCAATTTGTCAGTCGGCGTTGACGTAATATACAAAATAAGAGAAAAAATGAAGATCGCCAGCTGCATTCTAATTCTTACATTTTCGGTTCATATGGATTTTGTTGGTAAGTGTAATTCAGTGTTTCCTAACTGCGTTGTAATCTTTTAATTTGGTGATTAACGTCTCTTTGCTTGCTGAAAATTAAAAGTTTTTAAAGATTGAGCACTAGGGTTGACAATTAGAAATTTTCTTCAGAATTTCATGAAACTTCGTATGAAGAAGTTTTTAAAACTTCTGATTATGAATATGAAGTCAAAATAATAAAATGATCAAGTCACGGATGCAATATGGCGGTGGATAGTTATGAATTTTTGTTCCAGTTTTAGAAAACTTTGTGTGAGCGCGTTTTCAAGATTTCTGATTATAATTCGCTAGTCAAAATGACGGTTGAAAATAAAAAACCATGGTTCAAACTGACATGGTTAAAAACATGGCAATTTTTACCGCACTGCAGTATGCAAAACGGAGATTGAGGTAGAAATTAAAGAATATGGTTTATTTCAAATACATTTAGTCTATTTTTCTTCTAAAATATTGTACCAAAACAAATTAAATTTTAATTTTTGAATAGCAATTCGGAATTATTACAAGAAAACAAAATCAGAGTGTTATAATTTTATATGAATCTTTACACGAGGATTTGGCAGTTTCTCCTTTCCGTTTATCCATGGACAAAGAGATCAAAACCAGAGGTGAGGCATATACTTGCATAGGCCATCAGAGTAAATGTGTAGTATATCTGATATTTTGTTATGCGGACTCCTTAGGTTTGATTTCAGTTTTTTCGGTTTTAGGATTCCTACATTATCAGAGCATTTACCAGTGGTTGTCAAAATTTTTAATGATAATTTTAATTTCCTGGAGCTTCCACCTATAACCCTTGGTAGCCGTGGCTCTATTCTCTCCCATTCCTTACTCTCCACACACTTCTCTATTAGTCACACAACATCAAATTCCTAAACATTCCTCCGACACCTCTTTCACCTCGTCCCATACCTATATTTTCTCTTTGACTTTTCTTTTCCGATACCCTACCTTCGCCGCTCTCCCTTCACTCCTCTCACTCCTAGCCATGTCGTTCAGCATTCTCTGTACCTCCTGTTCAGGACATGATATTTAGGATATTAACTGATTTATTCTTAATTTTCTAAATTCTTCTCAAAACATAAAATTATTTTCAACTATTTCCAAATGCAGCAACTTTCGTCGACGGGTGAACTGCTACTGGACTAGGATGCACACGTTGTTTTCAATTCTGCAGAATTCAGTATAAATCTTTGAATTGACTTGAAAACATTTGAATTTTTAAAATATTTTTGAATATTTGAATAAATATTTTCTCTCTTTGTTTCAAAGAAAAGTGAAAATTGTGTATTTGAATGAAACCGGAATCATTATGTCTAATAACGGAATGGCGCGGAACCAATCGGAATGAATTCGCGTCATGAGGAAGATTCGGACGGAATGAGTATTGTATTGTGATATGTGCTGAAATATTAGGACTGAGTTTGGAATTGCACTGAATCAATCAAAGTGTGCTCCAGTTATCTGGCAGATCCAGACTGAACGAAATTTGTATACAAATGAAAACGGATTAATTCAGAATAAGACAATTCATAAGCTTGAATGAATGAAATTGCAACATCTGTAGCATGTTTTTCTTAGTGAGAGTATTCACAATTCATCAATTTCTATTTGTTCTTACAGAATTAGGTTCGCATAGAGATTCACCTAGAAGAGGTCTTGGGCACGCGCGCTGGCGCGGGGGCAACCAGCCTTCTTCGAGCCAACCAAACCGACCAGCCGACCCATCTGTGTTGGGTAAGTAACGTGAACTCAGGGATCGTCCATATATTACGTAAGACGTTTTTCTTTTGTTTATATCGTTGTGTCCTTTTCAACTTCACATCAATTTTATTCTCGTCTTTATTTAAACAAAAGAAAAACGTCTTACGTAATATATGGACGATCCCTCACGCGGGAACGACGTATCTCTGCAGACATGGTGCGCCCCTAAGAATGCTTTACTACCATTTTTGTCGCTCTTATGGTGTTCGTCGGCACCCTGCCCTGTCGAACGCTCCGAAGAAGGTACAGTTAATTGTCCAAAACGAGAAGTGCCAAATTTTCTGGAAAAACTATTTTTGGGCAGCCGTCTCCATTGCATTCTCAAAACCTGACATCGTTTTCCAAGAGTTCGAGAAACAAACTATATTGGTGATCGGATTCTCGGCTCCGGCCGTCTAGAACACCTCTGCCAAGAAGAAGGAAAAGGAGGAGTGGTATCAAGACCTTAAAAGGGGGCTGCAGCGACTTTACTTAAAATATTCGGTTAAAGTAATTTTCCTTGTGATGGGTGCTCTCGGAGGTGCGAAACTATCACTGATTCGCAACCTTGAAGCCATACCCACGTGCCAAAAGTATGCCAAGGCACTTGCGAGATGCGTGCAGAAAGCTGTCATCCTTGGGTTGCTTCGTGTCCTCAAAAAAGAAAGTTCTTTCAAGAAACCTTGAAAAGCTTTATTGGAAAATATTATTATGTTCCGAGATTTAGTAAGAATTTTTTTTTCTTTCGAGGTGCACGCTTTTCAACTTCAGACGGTTATGAATCATACCACCCTTAATTTAAAAAACTTAAGAATTCGCTGACAAGATATTCAGTTGCTGAATCGATAAAAAAAGGTTTGATGCAAGAATTTTCGCGGGTTTCGTTTTGATGTCGTCGCCCCCTGTGGCCACCCATCTCATGGTCGTGAGACGTGGCCATGAGTTTGATTTACCGCGGTTCTGCCGGGAGCCGGTGTCATTTTCATAGATGGCAGTTGCTCGCAGCGGGACCCTACGGTGGTTGTTAACCTGGTTTTCAAAAATATATATATATATATATATATATATATATATATATATATATTCCTAAATAGTATATCAACTTTATAAAGTATGTATATTTATCAAATACGTTAAACGAACACCGCAGAGTCCCACTGGGAGCAACTGCCACATAGGAAAATGAAACTGGCCCCCATTAGTACAGTTGTAAATCACAGCTATGGCCTTGTCTCACGACTATGAGATGCATAGTTACAGAGCCTGACGATAACAGGGAAAGCAAAACCCTCGTGTGTAGTGAGGACACAGAGCGACCGCAAGATGACAGCCCTCTGTACACAAATCATGTGCGGAATCATTCGGACTGAGTTTGGAATTGCACTGAATCAATAAAAGTGTGCTCCAGTTATCTGGCGGATTCAGACGGAATGAAATTTGTATAAAAATGAAAACGGATTAATTAGGACTGAGGGAGGATTGTCACGGAATTATTCGGAATGAATTCGCGTCATTGGGCGGTTTTAAAATCAATAAGAACTTTAATCCGATCGAGCCCAAATCATGCGGATTAAAAGCTGAATATCGCAGACACATTCTAAATGAATTTTCGTCTCTTCATGGATTCAGATGAAACAGAATTTTTATTCTAATGCGTGCGGGATGATTCGAACTGAGAGTGGAATGGCACGGAATCATACGCAATGAGGTCGCGTGTAGTGCCGGATTCAGACGGAATAAAAAATGTATTCAGACTGATGGAGAATCATTCTGATTGAGGTATGGAATCATTCAATATCATTTGGAGTGAAATTTGGTTATCAAGCTGATTCAGATGGAATAAAAACTTCTTTTGGATTTGCGTGGAATCAATCGCAATGACTGTGTAATGATTACTGAGTAATTCGGAATGAACTTGAGCCACCAATTCGGCTTGAAAAAGAGTGAATCGTGATCGGACATGCCATTCGGACTAGATTTAGTCTCCTCCGTCAATGAGTCCGTAAGTGAGAAATAGATTTCGCATTAATTCGTAATCGATCGAAATGATTAGGAGTTATTCGGATTCAAACCAACTCAATTTCATTCCAAAACTTCCACCAGGGCAGGTAGAGGAGTCTGTAAAATTCCTAAACTTGTCTGGAGCAAAGTCAGGCTCTCGGGTTCTCCGAAATGATTCATCTGAAGAGCTTGTAGATGTTAGGTTGGCGGCAGTGACGGATGGCGGACGATGGCGCGACTATTTCAATCTTGCCTTCGCTCATCTTGAAGTAGTCGTCAGAGATAATGTCTCAAAGTTCTTCAATTCTCGATGTACCTCGTTATGCATCGATAATGTTTGTTTTGAACAGTCGGCACATAATAAAAATTAAAACGAATCAGCCTAAATTAAGTTACGAAATTATTAACGAATCGAGCCGAGAAGGATCGTGCGATTATTGAAGTGCTAGAGATCCATTTATTTTATGTTCACGGTTGACTTTTGTGCGTTGAAAAACCTGGAACGTCACAATTCATAAGCTTGAATAAATGAAACTGCAACTTCTTTAGCATTTTTTTCTCAGCGTAAGTACTCAAAATGGAAAATTTATTTATTACTATTCATTCTTACAGAATTAAGTTCGCAGAGAGTCTTACCTAGAAAAGGTCTTGGGCATGCGCGCTGGCGCAGTGATAACCAGCCTTCTTCGAAGCAACCAAGCCGACCAAACGACCAATCTGTGTTGGGTAAGTAACTTTTTTTAAGTGACTCGTTACATATACATTACACAGAAAAAAATGTACTTGTTGCAGTTATGTTACTTAAAGAAGTAATTTCAAGTTCTCTGAAAGTAACTATAATCAACGCCAATCACCCAACTTAATTTTTCTAATTTACTAAAAAGTAAGCATACCTAGAATAAGATTTAAATACGCTATACTTTGAGATGTGAGCAACCATTCATTTGAATATAATAAACGCAAAACCCTCATAATGGGCTCTACTTTATCTCATTAACAATTAACTATAATAATCTGGCAAAAATTTTCATCATGTCAATGTGACACTTCATTAGTCTACATAATCTCATAAATTTCTCTTAAAGATAAAGTTGTTTCCTTGCATGGAAATTCTTGAATATTGATATTCAAGTTATTATATAAGACTCGTTTCAAATTATATTTCTATTTATTCTCCTGCACACATCTTGATCGTGATAAGGGACAAAGGATTTTTCATTTGCCCTGCTACATAAATTGTAAGTGTCAGGGCTGCCCTTCTGCCGCATGTTTCGTTAACCTTAATTCTTGAGTTGAGGGTCGACGATAAACTGCTATATATATGAGTAAATAAAATGTTCCATCTAAAGCGTAAAAAAAAAAAAGAAAAAAAAAATCTCTTGAGTTTTTTCAAATTTTGAATTTTTCAGTAATTTTGAATGTTTTTGGTTTTTAACTGATCATTTATTCGCTTAGATTACTTCTTCTTTCTTAACCAGTATGACAAAATAACAGTACTTCAATAGAATTTGAAATAAGCGTTCGCAACTTTTACGGTCAATCGCTGCCAGGAAACGGATTCCTGGCACCTGATTGGCCGCTTTTCCTTCCGTTTTGATAGCCGATCGGAGCAGATGACGTGACAACACTTGAGTACAGTCATGACAGTCACTTTTCCGCCATATTAAAAAACTGTCAAGAAGTTAAATATCGCATCAAATAATAGTGAAAGTTACTTTTTATATGATACTACATTGAGGTATAATTATTATGATGGACTGCAGCTTTTAAATATTCGTGGAATCCCGTTTTTAAAGAAATTGTAAGTTCATGTGATATTTAAAGACAGCAACTGTAGCCGTTTTGCGTAGCACTTGTGTTTGCTTTTTCTAGTATATTTGTGTAAAAGTAAATTACATTCTGTACAAGAATTTTCAATAACAACTTTTCCAGAAACCTTTCCGAATAATGTTCTATTAAGGGCGATGGAACGATGCGTCAATCCTCATCATTACTACAGGGTTATAAGAGTTTTGCTCATTAAATATTTTTCCGGAAAACGGGGGAAAAATGGTATAACAGTCGAAAACTAAAGAATCGCATGAGTGCGCGTGGGAACTGTCGTCCGCTAAAAAGGCAGTACCAGTTTTGTTTTTGACGTTTGTGTTCCACGAATAAGCTAAGTCTGAAATGATGAGGATTTGCGCGTCAAAGAGAGTCCTGTGAATTTTTCGTGCTCTGCTTTATCGCCCTCATATCTTCGGTCTTGACTCACAATATTTTTACCATGGGTTCATGAAATACCAACTTAAACAAATTTAATCATCTCTTCTTTGTTTCAGAGTTAACTTCACCGTTCGAGTGTCTGGCTAATGGCGACCCTATTCCCAGTGTTCCTCGTAACAGACCTGTTCCCTCTTCTTCCGACAGAAACAATTTTCCTGAGAAATCTCTTCCTCCTGCCGAGCCTTTTCTTCGTGCCAGGTCCAGGTCTCCTCCTGAAAGACTTAATCCTCCCAGCAGGCTCATGACTCCACCTGAATGGCTTCCATCTCCTGACGGACGTGGATGTGGAATTAGTCGACTTAGATTTATCCGGCTTATTTCTTTTAGTAATGCGCAACGGATATTCGAACTTCGTAGATACACTTTTCCTACCAATAAACAACTTCAAATGAGAATAGGGCATAATATCTATGGTCCTTTGCCAACCCGAGAACAAATTGTATTAGCAACATCCGGTGGTGACGTCTTTGCAGTATTGGAGAGTTATGAAACTATTGCTGGAATATACACATATAATAATCGCAATAAAAAACGGGCGAAAATAAACGTGGCAAGCGGCACGGTTACCGCATTGACCAAAGAAGAATCCCGTGATACTCCAGTAGGTATCTGCCGCCCAATCATGAAGAATTTCAAAGTTGAATATATAAACCCTTAAATAAATAATCTCACCTATAATTGAAAAAATGTAAAACTAAACTGTAATATTTGTGATCCGAAGATGGATAAAAAGTTTCATGTAACATAAAACATTCTTGGCGGAAAATTATTATAGGTTTTAATGATTTTTTTATTAGAAGCGGTCAAACGTTCAGTCAGGATGTAATTATTTGGTATTGCACCTGGACATAATAGAATGATAAGTTATCAATACTTACGATTTACCTTCCAATTACAATCAGTAGATTGAGTAAATAGTAAATAGCTTTGGAGATCAAATGAAATCCTTTACGCCTTGTGATTTTTTTTAAATACTTTGAAATATTTGGAAATCCTACAAATATTTACCTTTTATTCTCGAAGTTTTTAAAGGAAAAACATTCAGCCTTTGTTTCATCCAAAAAATGTTTTTTTAATCATGTTCTGAAACAAGTTAAAGAGGTTTCACGCTTGACTGAACACATGCAATGTCGTTAACAATGACATACATGCTCATAGACGACGCTGTCAGCATATAGACTCATATTAAATGAATGCATTGATATACTTCTTTTATGATGTTTTAATTTTTTGCTCAGACAAAGTTTGGAGAATTTTTCATTAAAAAAATAAAAATTATTGTATCAAATCATTTATTAAACTTCCTTGTCACTTTACATTCCATTCGCGAACATAAATATTGACGAATGAACTTCAGTGGATTCATCAAGCTATTCGCTTGACTGCAACTTTACTATCTCCATGATGCGATTTGTCACCTTAGTGGACCTTTTTATTTTCCGTCCATTAGCTGTCCTTTGGTTTATTTCTGGAGCCAGTGGCGTATCCAAGATCATCACTTTGCAATGCATAAAATAGAATTACGTATATATTTCTTTAACTTAGATTATATATTTATTCATATATTTTTATATTCCCTCTTACAAATATGAAATAAAGAAAAAATGAATATGAGTTTTATCTTTCAAGAAACTCTAATGTTGATCCGGTCTCCATTTCATAGTAATACCCGTACGCGAAATGTACTAGGACGAAAAGAAGCGTACTGCCGAACACATCTTTTGCTTCCATGACAATATTTTGGTCAATCAAAATATAACAGCTGCAAGATTCATCGTATAAAGAGGTTCCTGCAACAAAAACATTAAATCAATTATTTCATTAGAATTCTAAAATAAACTCAAAATTCAAATGAAAAGTAAACTGTTTCTGTGTGATCTTTTTACATTGAAATATAATTTAGTATGTACATTTTACAACGAGCATTGGATGTGTAGAATTCATTACTTTCATCTCCCCTTCTGTTGTATTAGCATCCTGAAAACATAAGATACGTAGTACAATTAACTAAAAATATGACGGCCCAGGAGAAAGCAAAAAGATAAACCATATAAGCATTTATATAAGATTAGAAAATGTTGTATTTGCTTACAATGAAATGAAAGATCTTCTCTTCTTCAAAATAGCTGCTGATGAGTGTCAGAAATGCTAACGAAGCTCATTCTTCAGATCAGTCAATCTGCAGCCTCGGGATTCACGAAGGGATCATCTGTGGACTGCAGCATTCATGCTTTTCTTATTTCCTGATTTCTCAGTGAATTGCCCCTCACCAAATACTTAAAGAAAGAGATACGTAAATTCGAATGACGAGTATATTATACAACGAATATATATCTAAAATGTCGGTCAATAAAATTTTCAATAAATATAAATCATCAAAAACGAGCAGTATCGCGTCAAAAGAGACGGGCATAAATCTTAAGTCAACACTCACTCACACACACACACACACACATTTACACGCTCGCTATATCAAAAAATATATAAACCAGACAGACTAATTACATCACTGATCCAAGACAAAATGGCATCGTTAACAAAGTAAAAGAAAAACCTGATCGGAAGCTCGATTGGTAGCAGAAGTCAGTAGATAAAGGCCGTATGAATGCGGCTTCCTGATGATAATTTTCAGGTATGACTTCCTCATATGGCTCGTATTTCTGCGCTCGATTGCAAAAGGAAATTTGCTTCCAGAAACATAGGCTTCTGCTTATAGAACTTGTACCCTCAATTTCGCTGCTTACAGTGGAGGAACAGGCTTTTCAACGATAGAGACAGATGACAGAAAATACGTTATAGATAGACGCCACGCTGAAAATAGTTTTTTAGCGTAAAAAATACGAACATTGTTCGAAATAAAAAAACACACACACACACAATTTCTCGATGATAATTAAATTTACCCTTTTGGTCGTGGCACAACACTCAGACCGCCAAACGTGGCGTTTCAAACAGTTTAAAATTATTTCGGAAAAATTTTGCTCTCACATGAGCGTATAAACGAATGATCATCCTTCGACGCCGATTTCCCCACCTTTCCCTTAATTCCAACGGAAAATAGAGCCACTAGTATTAACGCAATTATCATTGGCTCACTTTCTACCGGAACATCGAAATCGCTCTGCTTTGCGCGAAACATCCCAGATAACAATGCATGCGGACGCACATGGGCGCATGGCGTGCAGGCACGATGTGTCGGCAACAATGCAAGCACAGTGACAGCACGTTCTGAGGGTAATAAGTAATCCCGCATAGTGCCCGCACACGGTCTTATGATATACAGCACAGCGTGCGTCTATCATGTTCGTCAGGTACTTAGGTCAAAATGTCGGCATATAGCTTGCGGTGAAGAGTGTGGCACATAAAGCGCATTATTACTAAAAACATAATATAGCAGTTGTGTAAAAATATTCAGATTTATAATGATCGAAAACAAGTTTTTCAAGTGCACATTTTTAATCGTTCTACTTCTCAGATTTAAGTTCTTAAATCTCAGTAGTAGAACGATTAAAAATATGCAACTTGAAAAACAATTGAAAGTAATTAACTGGATGATTCAAAAGTATATTTTTCTCTAAAATCCCTTTGTTTTTTAACAAAAGTGATGAATAAACGTTCTGTGTTGAATAATTTAAATGGTTCGAAATAAAAAAATATTTTCAGATAAATATATATTTCTCGCTAATACATTATTTAAGAGGTAGCAGGAATAATTTTGCGTATGCCGCTTTTGGAATAAACACCTGTTGCATCATCAGTTGTGAAAGAACAACTTTCAAAACAGGAGTCTCTTCTCAAAAACGTCATACAATGTTTCCTGTTACTTATGTTATTTTTAACATCTTGTTTTCAATAATTATAACTCAAAACACGTGCATGCTAGCACGATGCTGGCACACACGTGCCGACACACGTGCGGCGCATATGCGACGCATATGAGGACACATATGTCTGCACTCTTGCCCTCACATCGTGCCGATCGGTCGACACGCGTGCAAACACCATGCGGGCAAGGTGTGAGCAAATTGTTATCTGAGATTCGCGCGTACTTGCGCACAGAGATGTGTAGATTAAAACTTATTTTGGCGGAGTATTTGAAACAGTGATTTTCCTTCAGGGTACATTTTCAATTAAAACAATTTTGAGATGCAGTTTTGAAGACTTACACAATAAAATAATAATAGATATTGAAATTGATTTTTTTTTGTATAAAAAACGTTTTAACTTGATGAACTGCATATATAAAATAATTAATGATTTTTAAAATTGAACTGTAGTTCGTGTATCTGAAATTGAAGAATAATGGATTGCCTTTATAAGGCGGTTCTGGATTTGTTCAAATTAAACAATTTACAGATTTTAACGTTAAAAATTCAACTGCTTCTATTCGAAAGTCTTGGTAGTTAATCAAATATAAACTTCCGATTGATACTTTATAAACTATCTGTTGCTTGAGTCTAAAATATACTATTCTTAACGAATTCAATTTGAAAATTTTTAATTAAAAAACTGAAAAATTTGTTAATAGTCAGCAATGTTTCATTGTTTATTCAAGATGAACAATTATAAATGAAATATTCAAATTTCGATTCGTAAATAACAGATAAAAATGTATTCATTAAAAAAAATCGAGTAAGTTAAGGAGATATTTAGAATTTTTTAAATACAATTTTGAAGCTTTTAAGGATTTTAAAATTTTGTAAGATTTTTATTTTGAAAAATTAATTTTAACAGAATATTTAAGGATATTTCAAACCAAAAGCAAATGTTGATGAATAAATAATAATTGAACAGTTATAAATTTGGAAAAAATTGGAATATGTTTAGGAGATATTTAGAAGTTTTGAACAAATTCAAGAAAAATTTAAAACTTGAAAAAATGTGCAAAAATGTTAAACAAAATGAAGATTTTTGATGATTTGAAACGAAAAATTTGGAAGCTTTTTAAACCATTTTGAATTGATTCAAAATAATACAAAACTTATCAAGATTCCTTGAAAAATTGAAAATGATTTTTTATTTTGAAAAATTAATTTCAAGCGAATATTTAAAAAGATTTCAAAAACTATAAGAATGATAATCAGCAAGATTTTATGGCAATTTTTTTAATTTCTCATGATTTATTAAAAGTTTCACGAAAAAATTGAATCATTTTAAAAGATATTTCGATGTTTTAAAGCATTTTCAAAAATAATTTAAAATTTATAAAGATTCCAAAAAATGTAAAATAAAATGTAGGTTTTTGAAGATCTTGAAATAAAATTATGTTGATTCTTAAGGATTTTTATATAACAAATACATTTATTTTCAAATACAGGTGAATAAGTAGTAGTTATCATCAGAATTGTTTTCAATTGTGAAATCTCTGTTTATGTGCCCACACATATTTCCAATATATGATAAAATACAAACAATTTCGCAGTTGTCAGAAGACTACACTGAAAATTTGTCATATCTCGTTTTGATTGTATGCGATGCGACTGTTGATATTTATTAATTATATTCGATAATTCAGTTCCAGAATCATCTTAAAGAAAGTGGACGCCACGACCTTTTTTCAATTTACCGAAACGGAGTTTTTTTTGAAATTACGTTTTCAGTAATACATGTACGGATGCGAATAAGGCTTCAAGAAAAAAACAACAATACTAAATTATTGTAAAAATTACATTGTTTCGATGAATACATTAAAATAGCCTTGGTGAAACATTTAAAAAAACGTTCATAATTAAAAATGCAATAATTTACTAATTGATGGATTCAAACATTAAAAATATTTAAATTGTATGTTGAGTTGTATGTTTATTAAAAAAATGTTCCAATTTTACTGAAAGTTTGGAATCTATCAATTTTGGATCTGTCTTATTTAAAATTATTTCATTTAAAATTTTTTCAGAATAATTCAATTTTGAGTGCTTACAGTTTGTAATTATTTGAAAAAATTCACAATTGAGCCCTTTGGACAACTTTAAAGTCACAAATAGATATGTCTATAATTTTTCAATTTATATGTCAATAAAAAAGTTTTTCAGTTGTAGAGCACAATTTTGACTTTGTCAATAATGAAAGCACCTGATTTAGTATTGTGCTATTTCAAGCCTTTTCTATGGCAAATAAATGGATTGCCTAATGTTTTTGGCTTTTAATTTTTATTGATATAATTTTGAAAACTGTTTTTTGCTAGAAATCTCTAAAGTACCACGAAATCTTCTTAATTTTCCGGGATTCAATCAAATTCTTCAAATTTCGGGAAATGCTTTCAAATGCCTGAAAATAACCTTGAAAATTTCTAAGTCTCTTAAATTCTTTGAAATCGATTAAAACTTAAAACAATTTGATATATTCTAAATCTTTAAGAATTCCGTAAATTCTTTGAAATAATTGGAGTTTCTACAAAATACCCAAAATATTGTAAATATCTTTGAAATCCCTTGTATTCTCTGGGAATCCTGCACATTTTTTTGGCATTCCATGAGACTTTTCAAATTCCGTGAAATAATTTGGAAACCTCCATTAAGTTTACGATTTCCAAGACTGATATCTTGTCTAATCTTAACATATTCAAGGATAGCAAATAAAGATTTTTTATCCCACAGTATATAGGCAGTCCTGTAAAACGAAAAACATGGAGATTTTAATTTTCATTGTGCTTCTCACTTTTATGATGTCTCTGGATTCAGTACGTAAGTAGAATATTATATATTACTATTCAATCATACAGTAGAACATCTTACATCCAGATATCGACTATATTCAAAAATTTGCATTTCACTTTGAAACAGGTGAAACATATGTTATGATCACTGTGCATCTTTCGCAAAGTTTTCGCTAAAATATATTTAAAAGGATTTAAATCAATCTTTACGTGTACCGATAAATTGCATTTCAGTGACATTTTTTATCACATATGTTATCATTTTTTGGAAAATATGTCGGAAAAAATTTCAGTGTATGCTGTAATAATTAATTTTTTTACAAATTCCTATCACAGTCAGGGACATGTCAGGAATATCAGAATTTGCAAGTGGTAGTTTCATTTTGAATGAAGGTCTTTAACATTTTGCACGAAAAAAGTCTAAAAATATTTGTTATTCAATTTTTCGTGAAATATTCCCCGCTTCATTTATGGAGACTCTTCTTTTTCTCGAGGTATCATCATTTTAGTGAGACCGTTCGCTGCGCTGTGCTGCCAGTGCGACCAAGCACAGACTCATTGAAGAATTAAGTTTCCAAAAAAAAGTAGTGAAGTGCAAGTTCCGGTGTCTCAAATTGTATTGAAAATATGTACTTTAATTTCAATGTGCAGATTTTTGCACTGATTGGAGGTTTAGGAAAGTTCAAGTCACGAATTCAAGTGAATAGATGGTCGAGTTTTTTTTTCTAATTTCTAAAGAACTACAGCTCTTATTGACTTTGTTTCTTGTCCCAGATTTTGTTATTTTTCAAGTTAACTTTGGCAAAATAAATGAACGAAAACATTATTAGCTTTTTGTCCAAATTAATTCAAGCTTTCTTAAATTGGGTTTTTCGGACAATTAACTTGAAGTATAAGTAAAATTTGAGGCAAAACGTAAAGGCCGTAGGAGTTTTCAGAATGGTTTAGAGATCAATTTTTGAGAACGCATACATTTTTATCCGTTATAAATGAATAGGTACGCCAACTGAACAAAACATTAAAGTCCTTGAAGTTGTGATAAGTTCGTTTAGTTTTCGGATGTAAAATTTTATTTCCTACATTTGAGTGATAAAAAATAAATGATTCTGGAGGCTAAACATATACGCGGGATGAGCATAATGTCCTTCTCTATCCAATATGTTACATATTACATATCTTTTGTGCATTCCTTGTCACTTTAAGTGAGATTATGTCCCTAACATCGACAAATTTGTTGATTGTCATGGGAGAGGTGGTGGGGTGGAAATAATTTAGCGTGTTCAATTAGTACCACGATATGCGATACCACAACTGCGATTTTATTACCAGTTTGCGCCTTGCTTAGTTTTCTAACTTCAGATTGATAAATGATCCGAGAGAGCAAACTAAAATTATCCAGAGGGTGCAGTGTTCCATTAGTTGCTTAAGAGTCCGGGTCTAGACTGGACTCTTCAAATTCCTAAAGGTGCGGGTCTGGACCCGGGCCGTTTGAATTCTCAAAGGTCCAGATCCGTAATCGTACACTTTAAATTCTTGAAGCTGCGGATCCGAAAACGGACCTTTAAAATTCTTGAGGGTACGGGTTTGGATCCGAACCCTTTGAAGTGTTAAGGGTCTTAGTCCGGACCCAAACAATTTAAATACTTGAGGTTCGCAGACAGGACCCGGACCTTTAAGAATTGAAATTGTCCGGTTATGGATCTGGGCTCTTGAGAATTTATAAGCTACCCTTTTGAAACCCTTTAACATCGGGTTCAACCTAAAAGGTACCTTGAATAAAAACCCGGTAGTCTAGGTGTTTAAAATACATATGCCTCGGGGAAGTTGTGTTCGCAACTGATATTTAAAACACGTTGATCGGTTGTTTGAAGGCCTCGTCATTCTAAGAAGTAAACCTGGTAGTCCAGGTGTTCAAATACATCTTTCTCGAGGAAGTTGTAATCATAACAACAATTGCAGACAACCTAATGGATTTTTGAGGATCTTGTCATTCTAGGAAGTAAACCTGATAGTACAGGTATTAAAAATGCTTCTTCCTTGACTTTCCGGTTCTAAGGTACCTTCTACTTCAGTTTTGGACACAAGTTCCTAGGGGAAGATGTATTTTAAATACCTGGACTACCGGGTTGACTTCCTAGAAGTACGAGACCTCGGAAAAATGACACGGTGCCATCTACTTCAGTTCTGGATACAAATTCCTATGGGAATATGTACTCTGAATACCTGGACTCTCAGGTTATTACCGCGTAATGCCGAGGAGGGAAATGGGAATTGGAGAGCCGAGAGTGGGCAGAGCACAAAGGACAACATCGTTTTCTTTTGGTAAAAGTAATGGATGTTTATTTCAACTTACATCGTAGGGACGGCCAATGGCCCGTGCTCGATTGTCAGCGGCTATAACGTAGGTGAGCAAGGTGCCTGGCGAAAGAAAAAGGTAAGTAAGTCCGACGATGGTCGACGGAAAGGTCCGGCTTGATCCCCAGATAGCAGCTTTAGTGGGCGGTCCAGGTCGCCTCATTCCGTACTAAGAGGCACAATAGTTCCGAGGTAGAGACGGCGATGTCCGAGGGTGAGCACTCCGATTAGATAAGAAGGCGCGACAACGGCAAAGGATAAGCGTGCCGATTACCTGGGAAGACACGACGATTAACTGACAGGGCAAGCACTACGCTCGCGTTACCCGAAATGAGGGAGCAGGTTGAGTCCACAAACAGCGGAGCATGACTGACTCTGCCCTGCGACCGCAATCGCGTTGTGTGAAGCCTCGGGACCCCTCGGGGGGTTCCGCCATGGTTCGGGTGCGACCCCGCGCTTCTTTCGCGCGGGGTAGTTCCGAGCTTACTTTGTTGTAACTTATTCTGTTACAAGGTATACTCCGTAGAAGGGCCAGAGGTTGGAAAAATTGTCAGGGTAACCTAAATTTCAGTTCTGAATGCACCTTTCTCAGTTCAGCTGTTATCAGTTTTTGAGAATACTAGCGCTGAGTCAATGGTTTTAGGTCCGAATTGTTCCGAAACAGAAATGTCATATTTGTCGTAAAGTCGTCTTTTATTTATAGACACTGGTTAAATTGTAACTTTCATCTGTGCACCTTTATACTGGGTTTAATACATAATACTTTTTAAACACATAAAAGAGTTTTTTCCGCGCTATTTTGAACAAATTCACTGGAGGATGTGCCTACGTGCATATCGAGCGAACCGTCATTTTAAAATGCAATAATATTTAATATTTTAAATGCAAATAAAATGTATACCTCGAATTTGATTTGTGCCAAAACCTTGCGTTTTTTTCCATGAAAATCAATTATATTGTGCGGGCTATCTAGAAAATGAAAAGAAAGAAATAGGCGAGTTTTCATCTTTGCTTACCCGCCCGTTCTCTACATGTGTCTGTTCTTTTCGCTCACGCTCAAGACGGAAGATGATCGAGTTTTTCGCCCGTTCACTTCAACCCACGCTAGCTGTCGCTTATTTTTCGCTCAAAATATGTGACACTCTTCAAGAAACTTTCTTTGACACTTATAAACAACTTCTCCATGAAAAGTTGTTGGAAGTCAAAAATTCTCTCTATACTTTTCTCCGCCGAACGTGAAAAAGCATGGTATTAAATAGCTATTGACAAACATCGATATATTGTTAAACAATTACATTTGTATGCACCAATTAAATTCCGTGAGCATCGACAGAGTATAATACGCTAGGGATTATAATTTCAAATCATCGTGGTAATGAAAAAAAGTTTTGCGGCGAGTTTATTTTTAAAAAACGCATCGAATTCCGCTCGTCAAAATTTGCAGTTTATATTTTATTTTTCACAAAGTTGAAATAGCACAACAAATTTCTTACACGAAAATCATGCTCTTCAATAAGCTGTACATGTTCGTATTTTTTTCGAGTATTTTTTTTTTAATTTTAGTTCTAGATGACTTTTCGCGTCATTTTATCTCGAATGGCAAGCAAGAAATACAACACCGAGCGTCCCGTCGGTTATTGCTTCCAGGGCCTCAATTAGCAAAAGTTACAACTTTATGTTGAAGAGAAAAAAGAAGCCCAATTAAATTTTATATAAGAATATTTAATTTAAAATTAAAAATGGATTCAAAGTTTCTACCGGCCAACGCCTTTCAGCGAGAAAAATTTGTAGACGGTTACAGAATTCGGCCTCTCCATTAAACTTACAATGTTGAACAACTTTAGAGTGTTTTTTTTTTATTCGGACATTGCATTTTTGAACCAAAATGCAACGGTTTAATTGTATATGTATCCTGCAGAAATATTATATATTGATTCTGAAATTAACATTTCAATCTTCAGCTATGTCATTCAAAAACTAGTTCTCATTCTTCAATTATTTTCGATATGAAATAAATGAAATATGAAATAAAAATAATTTGTGTTAATTTCATTTTCATATTTTTATCTAAAGATTGCGAAAGGTAACAAAATAATTTGCGTTCTTGGCGCCATCTTGTTTTCTAGTCCTATAATAAACTCGATAAATTATTTCTTACAGAATCAGAAATTGAACCTTCAAGATTAGAACAACTCGTAGACGTGCGTCACTTTCCTGTGGGTCAAATACTGAGACATGATGGCTCTCTTTGGATAGTCATAGCCCCTCGTAACCGATATCATCCTCCTACAGCCATTTCTACTTTGGATGCGGATCAGACCGTGATTTACAACAGAATTAGGAACCGAAATCCCTCTCACTCAGGTCCAATTTCTAACAATAAATCTTAGCACTAAAATAACTTTTATTGATGATTTTTCTGAATAACTCAATTTTTATAAACTATTGTTATACATATTTACACAAAACTGATATTAGTATACACAGGAAACAGATTTTGTTTGAATATATTGCCTGCGATTCGATATTTGACAGCTAAACTACCGACTTTGGCACATCATGTTCAACTCTTGACAGGATATGGGGAAATTAATTTATAAATTTAATATCATGACAGAGGCGATGTTTAGGATTTTCGCATGTTTGCAAAAAAAATTAATATTTCATAAACCCGTAAAAAATTTGCAATGTTCAATGGCTCAAATAAAATGCTGCCTTAAAAACTTGGAACTTTATTTTATCCTTCTCACGTGATAATTCAATAACCACAAGATCAAATTACTCATTTTTTTTAATATAACATTTTCATTTATTGGCTAATTATTAGTAGACCTACAACTGTGACAATTTAGTAGTTCTGAGTAAAGGAATTTTGTATCGTTAAAATAACTGGTAATTTTATTTTTGTACAGGAGAATATCGAATACCCCCAGTCTGCTATGAGCTTTGGGATCAAATTTTGCATCCAGCTGTAGGAAGCGCAAACTGGAATCTGGTTGGAATAATGACGATGCATGAAAAAAGCAGCATTAGAGAGGGGTAATTAAAAAACTAAAATATAATTTCAAAAAAATATGATAGAAGTCTACCTAAAACAACCAATTTTTTTCTTATGTATGGAGTGTTTTATGCACTTGTATGAAAAAGAACTATTTTACACGTAGTAAAGTGCTTAGTAGTTCTCAACTAATGACTTGACATTTTTACATTAATTATTGACTATATTTTTCTTACACAATCAGGGGAACACGAAGTCATTAATCCTATAGAACGTGATGTATTGTTGCGTCGCAAAATATTTAATGACGTAACGGGAGTGTGGGAATATGATCATTTTGCAACATATTGGAGGGGTATGTGGCTCGTGCGGGCTCTGCTCCCTCGAAATCAAGAAGGTAGTGTCAAAACTAAAATACAATCTACAAAAAAAATATTGGAGATCTGTGCCTAACGTATCCAGAATTTTCAAATAAGGATTACTTTGGAGATTCACAGAGAATGAGGTCAAGTTGGTGTAACAAGGATCTTGGTTAGCCCTACTAGACAGTCTAGTGAAATATGAACCAACACGCTGTCTATTCAAACACGCCAGATAGTCTAGTTAAACTCTATCTAGCTCGAATTACAAGACATGTGGTATAAGTTACCAGACATCTAGGACGGCAAACATTTCCATAGCTCTCAGTGCTAACTTGAGCTCTTCAAGGCTCATGTAGGGGGTAATCGAACCTAGAAAACGCACCTAAAAAAAATTAATTACGAATGCTGGCGCGACGAATGATTATCGGGGGGCAATTTTTTTCCTTCTGGAAGCTCAAATCCATATTTGAGGCGAAAAGTCCCTGCGGATCGTCAACACTTGCGATAAATATGTCAAATTTATAAAATACTGCATCTTCAAAGTAGGCGAAAAAAGTAAACAGAAACTATGTCAAAAGCGCCGCGCCGCCTGGTCTCACTATTGATCTCTAAAATCGATTTAAATTGACTTCTGGCGCAATATTCAAAATAGAACAATTTTTCCAACAGACATAGGAGTGATAATTTCTATAAAGTTGTAACAAATTATTGAAAACCGTAACAAATGTATCTTATCAAAAAATATGATTTCAAAGAAACGCTAAAAGAAGGAAAAATGCATTGAATGTAAAATAAAGACTCAAAAAATTCCGACGTGAAATTTTACAATGACCCCCCTAACTTTTCGAGGGAGTTTTCTGACTAAGGGTTGATATTATAACATCACCCTAAAAACGCTCATGAATTAAAATATGTCCGTCATTCTAACATGCGCCACAAACTACCCATGCTGTAGAACTAAATTCTGCAAAGCTGGAAAGCTTCGGTAAATATTTACCCTTTACGTCCTTCGGAAAAATGTCAATTTTTCGGAAAAAGCAAAGTTATTGCTCCTCTGATTTTTTGAGGTGATTCTCAGGCTATGGATGGTCATTTTGGAAAAATCAGAGGAGCAATAACTTTGATTTTTCCGAAATAGTTTCATTTTTTCGAAGTATAAGAATGAAAAATATTCACTGAATCTTTCCAGCTTAGAGAATTTAGATTTGCTGCGTGGGTGGGTTCAGAGGGCTGCTAAAATGGCAATCCATAGCCTGACATCCAACCTCAACAAATCAGAGAGGCAACAACTTCCACCTTTATGGAAACTAATCTTACTGCGTGGGGTTTCAAGGGGATGTTCAGGGGGATGTTAGAACAACAACAGTTATCCGAGAGACCCGCTCAATAAATCACTATGGAACTTCTACTATTTTTCAAAATTGTTCAAGTTCCCATTAAAGGATTGACAAATATTCACGGAGTTTTTTCAGGTGAATTCGCACAGGTTTTAATTTAGGAGTTTTTTTAGGGTAAGGTTATAATATCAACCCTTAGCCAGGAAGCTCCCTCGAAAAGTCAGGGGGGTATTTGTAAAATTCTACTTCGGATTTTTTTGAGTCATTATTTTACATTCAATGCATGTTTCCTTCTTTTAGCGTTTTTATAAAATAATATTTTTCAATAAGACAGATTTGTTATGGTTTTCAAAAATTTATTACAACTTTATAAAAATTATCACTCCTATGTCTGTTGGAAGAATTTTTCTATTTTGAATATTCCGCCAGAAGTGAATTTAAATCGATTTTAGATATCAATAATGAGACCAAGCGGCGCTGTTGACATAGTTTCTGTTTACTTTTTTTGGGCTACTTTGGAGATGCCGTATGTTATAAATTTTCCATATTTATCGTAAGCGTTAACGATCTGCTGGGACTTTTTGCCTCAAGTGTAGATTCAAGATTCCAAGAGGAAAAAAGTTGCCCCCCGATAATAATTCGTTGCGCCAGGATTCGGAATTGATTTTTTCAGGTGAGTTTTCTAGGTTCGATTACCCCCTATATGAGCCTTAAGGTAGGTTTAAAAACGCACACAGCACTGAAAAACAAAGTTCACGTTCCTTGAAATATAGCCTTATAGAAGAAAAGGCTTCACAAGCCCAGCAGATTATCCTCTGTCACCTCACAAAAGACACTTATTTTAATACGCGTGAATAAATACAAAAATAAAAAAAGCGTTGCTTCTCGCTTCTTGCAATTCTGAAAATGGTCAGAACAACGCACGGGACACGAAAATGCAAGCGGCTGGATGAAAGTGAAGGTGACGACGCCGACAATTGGGCAAACAGGCTAGGGGGAGGAATAGTGTTGTTAGAGGGTGTAGGAGGGAGCAACGGAGGGAGTAAAGGAAGAGTGGGGGAAAATTTGCTACTAGATATCTCGTCATGAAGACCATTTGCCGCAACACGACGTATCGGCAAAATCTACTTGACTACTCACAAGACATTGAGCAGGAGTAACAAAACTTCCGCCTTGAATTTACTAAACGCGCGTAACTAGATTCATCTGGTTGGCCCAACTAGACCTTTCTCTCCGTTTCTGAAAAATAGTCAAAATAATAAACTTGTATATTTTTTCTTACAGAAAGGATGCGGGAGGGGCTACATCATTAAAAGTTAGGATAAAATCTTCACAATAATTAGTATAAATAATATAGTCTGCCTTAGACATAAATATCTGGTTTGGATGAAGTCTCTGATAAGTCAAATAGTTTGTAAAAGATTTGACTTCTCCTGGGAGTTTTTTCCTCAAGTGGCTTTTTCCGGTCAGGATGCACTGAAGCAGAATCGTATGGAGTTGTAGGCAGATGCGGGAGTTTGTGAAAATAAAGCTCTGAAATAAATAGTATTTTTGTATTCCTACTCATTTTGGAACCTTTCCCCTCGTGTGTGTCCAACTTTATTCGACAGCCGATGTAAAAATATTTCGTCTTGATTTCGTCTTCAAGACCTCCTCGTTTATGGTTATAGCTGTCAGTGGTGAAACGAATGGAACTGCCCTCAGGACATGCATCTTTCTCTTATTCCTTGAATGCAGTATTCGCTCGCTTGGGTGATTTAGTGTTTTAGGCCCATAAAAAACGGACCAGCTAATCTGGACCTGAATTTGAAAATAATTTTGTTTTTTAATTTGTATATTAGCGATTTAAAAGTAAAAATATCAAAATATGTGGGTCTAAATGCCTATAGCCATCTAAAACTTGATAGAAAAAGATTAAGATTGTAGTTTTCTATAGGGATTTTCGAATTTGTATTAAATAAGAGAAATTTTTCTCAATTGAGAAAAAAGTCCCAAAATTCTTTATTACTATATAGCATAGTAACATCTATCATTTTTAATTCTGTGATTTTCGCACTGAATTTTCGAATAATCAGCAGGTGTCCACAACAACCGGCAAGTGTCAATTTTTAAGAATATTGACAAAAAAATTTTGCACTTGTGTGAAGGGCCTAGCCGGATAAGTATGTGCAAAGTGCCCTTGAGCCTTCTCCAACCGGACATGGTAATATGTGTACGTTACAAAAACAAAAGTCTTTCCTGGAGAGTTCAGCCTTTTAACCTTGAAGAAAACCTTTCAAGGTCACGTTTATGGTTTTCCAGTTTTTTGCGTATATCTCGGATTGTTTGACGGATTTTAATCAACTTTGGAGTCAAATAAGAGTTCTCTTAAAAATAGATTTAATAAATTTTTTCAACAGCTTTTGGCGGGAAATTCAAATTTTGAGAGAATTTCAAATATTTTAGGGTCAAATTTTCTCGAAAACAAAACTACATACATTAGCGAAAAAATTCACACAGTTTGCCTACATATCAAGTATTTATTATGAATTTTTCGAGATTTTTTGAAGAGGTGAAGCAGAGTAGAACAAATTTAAAAACGTACTTTCATACAAATATTGGACTTCGAAGACTTTATATGACTATTAAAAAAATTATACAAGTAAATTTTTCACCACTTGCAATACAAATAGTCGTCTAGAATGTTCCCGAAACTTCTGACACTCACAAAATATTTTTATCCACGAAATCATCCTAATTGCCATATCTTTTGCAGTTTATAAGGCAATTTTAGCTTACTAATTTCTTTATTTATATACGATTTATGATTTCCTTCAAAGACCATAATTTTTGTTTTATGTACGTTGATTTTGAGGCCCGTGTTCTTTATACTTGTATTCAGTTTGCTCAACATCTTTTGCAAGTCTTCGATTCACTCTGCAATAAAAACTTTATCATCGGCGAACGCTAACCCACGCACCCTCACTGTCCCGAGATCCACGCCTGCTTTTTCGACGAGGGCCATTCTCAAACACTTGTTGACGTGAATAATTGATTTAGAAAACATTTTAAAAAAAAACCGTTTTAGTATAAATTTTACATAAAACTGCTACTAGTATTTTAAAAGTATTAAAGTAATGCAAACTAATAAGAAAATCAAGCTATTTTTGGTTGAATGTTCATTATTCTCTGTTGAAAAGTCTACTATAAAATTTTTGGTTAAGAATTCATTTTTTTGGCTTAAAGTTTTACAATTTGGTTCAAAATTGAATTATTTTGTTGAGAATTCAACAGTTTGGTAAAAAAATCACCTTTTTGGTTCAAAATTCAATTTTTCGCTTGTAAATTCGTCTTTTTGGCTCAAAAATTCAATAATTAGACTATCATTTTTTTTACTGTACATTTTTTGTATTTTATTAAACGAAAATTCGTCTTTTTAGCATAAAACTTTTACAAAAAAAAATGAATTCTTAACAATAATTTTATAGTAGACTTTTCAACAGAGAATAATGAACATTCAACCAAAAATATCTGGATTTTCTTATCGGTTCGCATTACTTTAACACTTTTAAAATATTAGGATAGAAAACTGGATAATGTGGTTGAAAAATCAAATTAATTTTCTATTACACAGCTTGGTTTTCGAAAAAATAGAAAAAAGAAGTACTTGTTATTCACTTTTTGAAAAGTAAAGTTTGTTCATCTCTTAAAGAAGAACATGCGATGAGTAAGATGCAAGATTCCTTCATGCCCTTTTAGTATGTTAAACTTATATTAATTCCGCGTCATTTGGAAAAATATAAGAATTTTTTACCACGTTTTGTAGGAAATATAAGCTTTTAAATAAACATTGTGCGTTATGCACCTAACCTTGTAGACTCACATAAATCGGAGATTTCTGTTCGAAAATCCAGGCTATTTAATCACCAATCTGATTAAATTGAAGAATCAATCTTCTTACTTCCAGAAAAAATAAAAAACTGGCATCTTACCACTGTTTATTATTTATAAAATAATTTTGAAATTGAATAAATAACCTGTCAACAAAAAAAATGCATGGAACGTGACCATATAGCTGACGCTCCGAAGTTGGAACAAGTCTGCTAATGAAATTGGCGGGAAGTTATTCCAATTTGAATTTTCGGAATTAAAAATCACAAAAAACAAATCATAATAAATAATAAATTCGAAATTCAAAAAATATATATTAGTACGTATACAAATTTCAAATAAATTCGAATTTTTTCAAATTTTGAATTTCAAATTGAAAAAAAAACTATACTTATTAAAATCCTGTAAATATAAATTCGGAATATTTTGAACTTTCAAACTTATTACAAAAACAATATTTATTGAACTGTAAATATAAATTTCGAATGAGGTAGGATATTTTCAAATGTTGAATTTGAAATTTATAACAAACACAATACTTATAATTTTTATTTGAAATTTTTAACAAGACCAATACGTATAAAAATCCTGTAGATATAACTTTGGAATAAAGGACGAGTTTTTGCTAAATTTTTAATTTGTTGTAACAAAACTACTTATAACAATTCTGTAAATATAATTTTGGAATAAAGTGGGATTTTCTTTAAATTTTGAATTTGCAATTTATTACGAAAATAAGACTTACATTTTCAAATTTATGACAAAACCAATACCTATACAAATTCTTTAAATATAATTTGAAAGTAAAGTAGGAGATTTTGTTGAATTTTGGATTTGAAATTTATAACAAAATCAATACTTGGAATTATGGTAAGTGAAGAAGAGAGAAAAAGTGCTATAGACCCATGTGTACGGTATATAATATATTTTTGTAATGTACATGTTATCAACTATATGTACAGGATAAAAAATTGGCTTCGTTTTGGTTACATGTGGTTTTCCGCCAACATCTTCTCCAAGCAATATCACCAGTCCTTGCTCGCCTCCTTCGGTCTAAGACTTTTTTAGATGTTCGAGAATGAGTCCTGCCTTTGCCATTTTAGTCAGCATATTATTCGAGACATTTTCCTTTAAACAATCCAAACCACTTTTATTTATTTTAGCTTTTGTGACAGCAACTTCAGAATGCAAAACTATTTGAATGCTGATAGCCGCGTTTTTAATTTCATCGTTGCTTATACCAAAGTGATAAACCATATTTTGCAACATTGCTACATCTGCGATCGCATTATGCGCATCTTTTGCAGCATTTTCTCAAAATAAAGCTTCCGTCAAAATAGCCAGTTTGAAAGATTTTTTTTTCTTTCGATGTATCTGGCATTTTCTTTTTTGAAAGGGGAATTGAGTCTGCAAATCCGCACACACAACTAGAAAATTCATCTAGCAATCGTTGTCGCTGTATTTCTCGCAATAAAATTGGTGCATCAAAACGTATTCCATTGTGAGCTACCAAGATCAGTGGCTTCTGTGATTCTAAAACGTTTCTGATGCTGTGGGTGCAATTTTTTGTTCTGGCAGTATGTACACATTAAATTGGTCTGATTGCACTAATGGCTGGATAAATACCATTTAGTTTTTGCTGCTCCAGACAAAGATTTGTTTATATTTTAAGCTTTCTGAATCATTTTTTTGGTTGAGTTTTCTATCATATAGCCTAGAAATAAACCTATATTTATTCAGGTGTCACTACCACGTCTTTAATTAATTATTATAGTTATTACTACAAAATTAAAGATGCTGTATATATTCCGCAACGATGCCACGTTTATTTTAAATTTTACAATTGACAAAATAACTCATAATATTATGTTTTCGAACAAAAAGAAAAACTAATTGTTATTAAGAAGCACTATCTATATCACTACAACAACTTACGTATTAAATCTTATTAATAAGAGTGTTTTTATGTAATATTTGTTTAACTTTTCTGGGTTGGTACGCCTGCATTTTTCAATTTTATTCTGTAAATTCTTCAATCATTTTACAATCGATTTGGAACATTTTGTATATATTTGACTCTCATTAAACTAAAGAATTTTTCGATAATACTTCTGTATTTTATATCAGTTTGTTTATGTGTATTATCACAAACGCTCAGATGATTTAAAAGTTGCGCATGTTCCTCCTTAAGGAAGGTTCAAGGAATAATATGCACCCAGTAACTTTTAAATAACCCCCCTACCCCCGATCCTTATATAGTGTACCGTGAACATGCTCCAAAAAATGCAAAATAGCAGTTTCATGTGAAATTTATGCTATAAACGGTATTCTCAAAATATTTTCTGAATTAATTATGGACAAGCGTCCAAGAATGGCCATCGTCGACGAATAAGGTGTGGGGACAAATCTCGGGACAGTGAGGGTGCGTGGGTTAGCGTTCGCAGATAATAAGGTTGTTATGGCAGAGTCAATCGAAGACTTGCAAAGAATGTTGAGCAAACTGAATACAAGTATAAAGAATATGGGCCTCAAAATTAACGCACGTAAAACAAAAATGATGGTCTTTGAAGGAAATAATAAATAGTAAATTACTAAAGAAATTGGTAAGCTCCAGTGTCCGATATTCGTATGAAAGTACGTTTTTAAATGTTTTCTACCATGTTCTACCACATTTAAATTTCTCGCCAAAAATTTTTGAAAAAATTATTAAATGTATTTTGAAGAGATCTTTAATTTGACCTCAGGTTGATTAAAATCCGCCAAAAACAATCCGATATACATGCAAAAACTGGAAAACCATAAACGTGACCTTGAAAGGTTATCTTCAAGGTTAAAAGACTGAACTCTTGGAAAGAGTTTTCTTTTTATAACGTACACATATTACCAAGTCCGGTTGAAGAAGGCTCAAGGGCAATTTTCACATACTTATCCGGCTGGACCCTTTCTTGGCAACATGTCGCTTGTTTCCAAGTGACACGTTTAAATCGATTCTGCTTTCCGAATATCCAACATTTTCAAGGATAGTCAATAGACTTTTAATATAAGGAAAACACGCCACTTCATCGCCTGAATTTAGTGATAATATTTGTTAATATGACGTGAAGGCTAGTATCTATACAAGTACAACCAGTTTAAGATCAGTTGAAGTTACTGTTTCTATAGAAACATGAGGGCTGTTACTTTTGTCATGTTCTTCTTGATGTTGATATTTGGCGATTCTGTTCGTAAGTAGAATATAATTCTAAATCAATCATACATTAAAATATCTTAGATCCAGATATCGACTACATCCAAAAATTGGCATCTCACTTTGAAACAGTTGAAACATATGTTTATTATCATTGTACGTATTTCTCAAAAAAATTTGTTCAGCGGGCGGCAAAACATTTAATTCTACAGTTTTGAAACTGAATGAAGCCACATTTTCAGATGCGGAGATGGAAGGAAATAAATGTGAAGTAAAATTTTTGTAACATAGGTTAGCAGGAAATTCAGTTTACGGGTACACGTAAAGATTGAATATGAATCTTTTGAACCTTTTTTTTTTGCAAAAATTTTACAGCTTGATTATTACAGCTTGAACTAATATTGTTCCCAAAATATGTTACAAACATTAATATTCACGTGTACCCATAACTTTAAAATTATGGATAAATAATAAAAATTAATAAGGCTTGAACCCCAAATTTACCAACATGTGCTCGGAAATTTTTCGTTAAAGCCCCACGTGTATGCTAACATATGTTCCAAAAAATTTTCTTTACAATCTATATTTTCTTCCGTCTCTGCATCTAAAACTTTCTTTCCATTATATTACTCTATTGTGTATTACGCGTAGTGCGCTACTGCATATACATATAGCAAAAATGTTCTGAGAAGTTACTGGTGAATTACCATACATTTCCATGATTTTCAGTAAGTTACCATAAATTTTCATAAATTTCCACAAATTTAATAAATTAAATTAATAAATTAATAATAAAAAAATTGATTTAATATTTCTCTCTTAAATTTCATACTCACGGGTTTTTCGGGTCGCTCATTACGAAAATGAACTTTAAAAATTTCAAAAATTAATATTAAAAATAGCGGATTGAAAATGGCGGACTTTTTTATGAAATATTTGGTGTTTTTCACTCAAATTAATCACGGAGAGGGTTTTGAGGTCGCCGATCACAAAAATACACCCATATATGCGACGAGAAGTGGACAAAAGAACAGGTTTCTATAGATTCCTCACGCGCGTAGGCCTGCGTTCGGGCCTAGTCAGCGCACAAGCCACTTGATGTCTTCTTGCAAAAAAAGGGGGAAGGAAGTGGAAGCTTCAATTACGCGAATTGATTCCTCATACTTTTGTGCAAATAAAATAATTAAAGGCTACGTCAGATCTCGCCAGATCACAACTTAATCCTTCAATGTCTCTAGGTATCGTCTTTAAAAACAAGAACTCGAAGCAGTCACATTCACGGAGCATTTACGTCAACTTAAAACATGGAATAGCTGCTTTTAAAATTAAGTAAATATTGTTCGAGAACAAGTGACTGACTATTTTATTACGTTCATGGTCTACTTTTGAAGAGGAGATTCCAAGCTTTAATTTAGCGAAGTTTCAATTTGTTCAAATCACTTCCCTGAATCATGCAGAAGTGGGAATTAATCTATCGCTGAGATAACGGCGAAAAAAGAGATGCATGTTTTTAATTCAAGTTTTTTAAATGGAATGACAATTCTGGTCGGTTCTGTATCTGAATGAAATTTCAAAAATTATATGCACGTACATATTTAAATTATTTAGCAATGTATTTTGATACGCTCTTATTTTGTTATTAAAATATTCATTTTTTTGAATGAGTGTGAAACTTAATTTATAAATCATATTTTAAGAAATAAAAGTTCAAATTGAAACATATAAAGTAAAAATTATGTACTCGTTTAAATTTAAATGCATGTTTAATGATTTTTATATTATGAACTGAACATCGAAACAGAATATAATTCTAAAAATTATGGGTATTAATGACGTGACGATTATAGTTTTTCGGGTGGACATATGAATAATTGCAGAATAGAGGAAAAATATTAAGAAGCTTCAAAAAAATATTTTTGACCATGGAACTCTAGGTTAAATTTGCATTTTCTTTTTTAAATTTGTATTATTTTATACGATAGGCGCTCTGATGTTATATTTAATATGCTACATATATTTGTCAATAGATTGTGTCACACCGAATTCGAATTCGTGCCTTAAATTAGCCGAGGACTTCCTGGTTCTGAGAAAAATTCTATTGAATTTTCTATTTTAAACCTTCATGACAGCTTTTGATGTGTATTTTTGTGGCTTGATAAGAATTCGAACCTAATGCCATATTTATTTCCGAATGACGCAAATCATACTCTTCCGAATTTAAAGCATTTACAAAAAACCGATCATATCGGTTCGCATCGAATCCGTCATGTAAAAATTCTTTATTTAGATCCCAGATTTGAAATCGCCGACCTGAAAAATCCTTAAGTACCACTTTCCAGTCTCATCTGTTTTATTTTTAAAGTTCGTTCCACCATATTCGATCCGTAATTCAAAATGTTTAAATTTGGATTTGAGATTTGAAATCGGCGAAATGAAAATTCCTCTAATAGCGATATTTAATGAAATCGGCTATTTTCTTACTATGCTGTTTCGTCATATTAGATCCTCCCTCTTGTATTTTGACATTTTGACTGTGAATTATAATTCAGTAACCCGAAAACCCTACAAATACGACGAATAGTCAAAGCTTAGGTGGAAATCATTCATGCCATGAAAGTATAAAATAGAAAATTCAATTGCATTTTTCTCGGGAACAGGAATTCCTTGGCTAATTTGAAGCTCGAATTCGGGTTCGGCAAGGCAAAATCTGTTGAAAGATATATTTAGTATATTAAATATAATATCTAAACGCCCGTGTTATTCAATAATACAATTTCTTTAAAAAAATGTCAAATTTAAGAAATATTTTCAAGGTCAAAGAATTCTTTGTAAAGCTTATCCGCATTTTTGCTCTAATCTGTAATTATTCATATATCAAACCAAAAAAAAATTATTCTTTTAGGTCATTCCTATCAACAGTTGTTAGATTTTGTCATGAACTTTTACACTTAAGCCCACTGTGCGCCGCCCCATTCATGATATTTCGTGAATTTTCGTGAATCTTCATTTTATAATTACGGGATAAATTCTCAACAACACATAATTCATTTATGACGTTGGTTAAGTTGTGCATTTCAAATCTTCAAATGATGTCTTACCCTTTACTGTCAATAATAGTAATCACAAATGAAATTATTCTAAGTTACATGGATTCACTAAATGAATTCTTTCAGAATCTAATTTCAGCAAGAAGTTTAGTGTTAAAAGACTTTAAACGAAGCATGTGCGCGCGTATAATAGTCTATTGAAGCATATTTTTCGCAGATTTCATCAAGAAATCACAAAAATTAGAAAAAATGACAACTTTTTGTTGAGAGAATAAAGATGCCCAATTAAATTTTATATAATAATATCCAATTTAAATATGAATAATTGAAAAATGTTAAAAAGTTTTCACTGGACAACGCCGTTCAGCGGGAACAATATGTAGGCGGTTATAGAATTCGGCCTAGCAATTAAAGATACAATGTTTGAACAATTGTAGAGTGTTCTTTACCATAAATTGTATTTTTCAACCAAAATGGAACGGCTTGATTTTATATGTATTCTGCAGAAACATTATATATCAATTCTGAAATTAAGATTGCAATTTTCATCGATTATCCAAAAAATAGTTCTCGTTTTTCCTCTATTTTAGATAGTAGGTACAATGAAATAAAGGCATTTAGCATTAGTATCAATTTTATATTTTAATTTAAAAATTGTGAAAGGCGACAAAAACATTTGAGCTCATGGCGCACCTGTTCGTTTTCTAGTCTTATAATAAAAATCGATATATTATTTTTTACAGAATCATGGGCTGAACCACCAGTACTAGATAGTGCCTCAAATGTGGATTTATATCCTGTGGGTCAAATACTGAAATATCAACGCTCTCTTTGGATAACCACAGTCTCCATTCGTCACCAGCATATTTCTGATGGCATTAGCAGATTAACTCCAGCTCAAACCGTGATTTACAACAGGATTAGGCATCGAGAACCCACCCACCCAGGTCCAAGTTCTAAAAATAAACTTAAATAATGAATTTTCTAAATAACGAATTTTTTTATAAATAAATTCTATATATCATTAAGCATAGGAAACACACTTTTTTGACTATAGTGGCTGCGATTCAATATTTTAGAGCTAAACTACCAACAGATAGTATCGGACCATTTAACACGATGACTTATTGAAAATTAGCCTTATCTATTAAAGGTATTTAGGCAAGTCTTTGAACTTTAAAATACACCTCACAATTATAATATTTTAACAATAATAATTAATAATCTTCGAAAGCGCCGTCTACAATATAGGTAGGTATAAAATATTTTGAGAAAAACTGTTGACATGCTAATTGAATTCTGTGTTAAATGAGCCCTAGCCAAAGTAATCTGATCTTGGCAGGAGTTAGGAAAATTAATTTATAAATGTTTTTCGCTGAAATTAATCACGGACAGGTTTTTGAGATCGCTGATCACGAAAATACACCCATATATGCCACGAGAAGTGGACAAAAGAACAGGTTTCTATACATGTGTCATGCACGTAGGCCTGCGTTCGGGCCTAGTCAGCGCGCAAGCCACTTCACTTGATGTCTTCTTGCAAAAAAAGGGGGAAGGAAGTGGAAGCTCCAATTACGCGATTTGATTCCTTATACGTTTGCACAAATAAAATAATTAAAGGCTGCGTCAGATCTCGCCAGATCACAACTTAATCCTTCAATATCTCTAGGTATCGTCTTGAAAACAAGAACTCGAAGCAGTCACATTCACGGAGCATTTACGTCAACTTAAAACATGGAATAGCTGCTTTTAAACATAAGTAAATGTTGTCCATACCTCCAGGATTACCCTCCATTTCGCAGATGTGGAATATTCAATCAAACCATCTGATATTCCGGATTTAAGCACATGTGTTTGAATTATTTAGCAATATATTTTGATACTTAACACAATGACTTATTGAAAATTAGCCTTATCTATTTTAACAATAATAATTAATAGTCTTCGAAAGCGCCGTCCAAAATATAGGTAGATAAAAGTATTTTTTTTTTTTAACCGTTGAAATGATAATTGAATTGTACGGTGGCACAATGCTTTTTGTTTGTAGTAGAATAACGTTAAAATAGTGAATTTTCTTCCTTTTTAATAGATTAAAACGGAATTCAAAAGAAGAATAGTCACGCATCCAGGGCATGTAAGACACTTTGACTTTTTCGAAAAAACATAATTATTTCAACATATGAATGAGGACCAATGAGAGGAAACTGACAAATGGCAAAAATCTTTAAAAATAACAGTAAAATGGATTATTTAACCCTTAACGGTCCCACGGGGATTCTCACACCCCACGGGCTTTCCGATTTTTTTCCGATTGTCCACGTTTGTTTTTCAAGTATTTATTTTTTTTTACACTTGTAGTAGTTATTTACTACAAGAAACTATCCACCTAGAAACACTACCCAATTCGGGTGGTCACGCCTACCCTGAAAGGGAAATGGCTTAATGGTATACGTGCAGATTCAATAACCATAAGACCAAATCACTAATTTTCAGTAGGTCATCCGGCTTTTTTTCGATACTATCCATCAGTAGTGTATCTAGAATGAAAAATCTATAAGTATATTTCTGCTATTTTTCGTCACTTTATACAATTTTTATAACAAATTATAGCAGTGTTTCCTAAAGAGGTTATTTTTTAAAATAAATAATATTGCTATCCTATTGCAATTCCTAAAAACAAAAAAACAAAACATTTGTTTCTTTGGACAAAAATAAAAAAGAGGAAAGAAAAATGAGAAGGCAACCAGCCATGCTTTCGTATTGTGATTTGATAATAATAAAAATAAAAAAGACGAAATAAGTAAAAAAGAGAAGGAAGGGGATTTGGTTAGTTGCCTTCTCATTTTTCTCTCCTCTTTTTTATTTTTGTCCAAAGAAACAAATATTTGTTTTTTTTTTGTGTTTAAGAATTGCAATAGGAGCATTTTGTGGTGGTTGTCGAAATTTTATCGTTAGATTCTTGTTTTATTTTCAGGGATTCTAAACATTAAAATTGAATGTATTGGTCAATTATTAGTAGACTCGCAACTTTGTACAATTTAGTAGTTCTGGGTAAAGGAACTTTGTATCGTTAAAATAACCAGTAACTACATTTTTTCACAGATCAATATCAAATACCGCCAGTTCGCTATCGGGTTTGGGATCAACTTTTGCGTAAAGCTGTAAGAGGCGCAGGCTGGACTCTGGTTGGAATAGTAGGTTTCCACGGGACGATTCTTGAAATAGATGCATTAGAGATGGGTAATTTAAAAACTAAAATATAATTTCAAAAAAATATTAGAGAACTCTGCCTAGAACAACCAGTTCTTTTTCTATATATGGAGTGTTTTACGCACTTGTATCAAAAATAACTATTTTACACATAGTAAAGTGCTTAGCAGTTCTAAAATAATGATCTTTTACATTCTTAAACTTAATTAATGACTATATTTTTCTTGAACAATCAGGGAGACGCGTAGTCATTCATCCTATAGAACGTGATGTATTGCTTCGCGGCACAGTATTTCATGAAGTAAGGAGAGTGTGGGAATATGATCATTTTGCAACATATTGGAGGGGTATGTGGCTTGTGCGGGCTTTGCTCCCTCGAAATCAAGAAGGTAATGTCAAAAATAAAATACAATATAAAACAAAAATGTTAGAGATCTGTGCCTAGAGTATCCACATTTTTTAAACAAGAATTACTTTGGAGTTTTTGATTACGCACCTTTCAATGGTCAAAATAATAAAATTTTGAATTTTTTCTTGCAGAAGAGGAGCAGGAGCATTGAGCAGCCCCATCATCAAAAGTTAGGATAAAATCTTCACAATAATTGGTATAAATAATATAGTCTATTTTATACATAAATATCTGATTTGGATCAAGGCTCTGATGAGTCAAATAGTTTGTAAAAGATTTGGCTCCTCCTGGGGGTTTTATCCACGAGTGGGTTTTTTTTTGTCGGGATTCAAAATAAATATGTGAAATAAATTTTGTTTCTTGTATTCCTAACTTGACTCAGTTCGGGACCGATCACCTCGTCTGGCTCCCAGTTCACTCGATCACCGATGTAAAAATATTTCGTCTTGGGTTTGTCTTCGTTTATGGTTATAGCACCTTTCTGTTATTTCTTGTCTGCAATCTTCGCTCGCTTAGAGGATTTTGTGTTTTAGGCCGATATAAAAGGGACAATATAATCTGGTCTTGAATTTGAAACTAGCTTTTTTTTCATTTTTATAATGGAGATTTGAAAGTAAAAATATAGAAATCTGTGAATCTAAACGCGCATGGCCATATAAATTACCAGTTCGATCCAGTACAGTTCGATTTAGAATTGGGTCAAAATCCATGTTTCGTATTTTTCCTCATAAAGTAATTTCATTTTTTTCCTGTTCTTTTCACAATTCAGTAGAGCTAAGTAATAGCTCGAAAGCACTTTTTTGTTTTTTTATTAATTCAAAAAATAAAAAAGTTATGCAACTCTTTGTGTGTCTAGATTTCCATTTTTAGCGACCCACCGCACCATTGATAAGGGGTTACGCAACTTTTTAGGTGTCAAAATTTTAGTTTTTTGGGATGCGCTGATATCTGACAAGGGCTCTCTCGCACATGGTTTTTTTCAAGGCGCTATTTTAGCGGTTCAATAGAGCTAACTAATAGCTCGAAGGTACTTTCTTGTTTTTTTCTTTTAAACACAAAAATAAGAAAGCTATGCAACTCTTTAGGTATCAAAATCAGAATTTTTGGGGACGCGCCGTTCCTTTGTCAAAGTTTTTCTCGGAGATGGATTCTTCTTTCAGGATGTATGTTTCACGGTTGGATGAAGCTTAGCAGTACCTTAGACAGTTTTTAGTTTCTACTGGAAAATAATTCGGGTATTGACACTCACGTCTGTATGCAGTGTCGCCTTTCGATTACTAAATGCAAATTTAATTTTCTTATATTTCTGGTACCAATCGCGATAGTTGTAGATTTATTTTGGTGCTCACTTCTTGCCTTTGATGAAGGGATCGCTGAATTGTCTGATCCGGTGAAATATTGAAATTCGAAAGAAACTGACTGGGATAAACAAAGAAAAGATCTCAGGGATCAGATCTATTGTTCAGATGAAAATTGCAATGTATGTTGCTATGTTGGTACGATCAAAACAGAAATACGCGTGAAAAAGTAGAAGATAGAAATGAGGGAATCAAAAAGAACAAATCAAGAAATAGAACTAAAACATATAGACAAAATAATGGGTTGAATCAAGAAAGTCCTCGAAAATCCTTAATTCATTTTAGAGAACGCTAAAAATATAAATTAAAAATAAAAACGATTCAAATCGATGAGCAAACATGACGTGGAAATACTGGACTCAATCATTGATTTCGGTACGCGGGATAACTTCATTTCAGAGAAATTTATAATTAAAGTTGGTTCAAAATCATTACATCCCTAAATACAGAAAGCAGCAAAAGATTGTGACTGAGCATGAAACTCAATATAAAGGGCATCAATAGTTAAATAAATTAAAGGAAGAGGGGATACCACAGACATTCTCATCTATTCATCACCTACAGAGAACCAGAGTGGAAAAAATTCACCAGGAGTTATCCAGATTCTTCAGAACGCTGATCAAAAATAGACACAATTCATGGTGGAGTTGGATACAAACAATAAAAAACTGTATGAATGAAACTCACCACAAGACCACAGAATTCACAACAGGGAAAGTAAAGCTTAATCAGAAACCACAACGCGCATGGGAAAATTCGTTAGACTTACTACCAATCACACTCCAATTAGGATATAAGAGAAAACCCGAGCTGCCTTATGAAAACATCAGCAAGGAAGGAAAAAAGAGATCAGACAGATTGAACAAGAGTCACAAACTATGAAATTAAATGTTGGTGATCAGGTACGCATGAAAATGTTGAGGGTATCAGGAAAAAAAGATAATCGCTAATTTTATACAAGTCTACGATGGACCATTAGAAATCAAAAAGGAAGTAGTGTCAGGTACTTATATCTTGTAGGACCCTAGAAAAGAGGGCGAAAAGAGTGTGCATCACACACAGGACCTAAAAGGATACATACCACGGAACGAGCAAAGTGGATTGGCCTAACATGTGAAGAAAAATAAATACAAGAATGTGAATACCTGTTAAGTATCTAAAAAAGAGGTACAAATTGAGATCAGAATAAATAATTAAAAAGAAGTAGGGTTTAGATGTGTAACTGACAGGGATCGGAACCTTTTAGGTTGAACCCGAGGTTAAAAGGTTCCTTAAGGGTTAGGTGCCGACCCGGAACCTTTAATTTCTTAAGGGTCCGGGTCCGGACGCGAACCTTTTAAATTCTTAAGGGTCCAGGTCCGAACCACGACTTCTTTCATTCGTCAAGGGTCAGGGTTCGGACGCGTATCTTTTAAATTCTTAACACTGGAAGGACTGGGGTCTGGAGCCCTCCTAGAAGTCCTAAAAGTATGTGTCCTTAGGACACCGGGGCGTTTATTGATACCTTCTCCTTTACCATGTGGAGTTCTGGTCACTCCAGAGATTATCAAAGATAACGAAAGAAATATTGTGAATTACCCGAGTTGTCCGATGATTCGCTCTCGGAGGTTGCGTTTGCTCGAGGAACGTAGTCTTCGTCAACCTCAGAATCACTTACGTCTTCGTAACTCTCAGCGTCGGACTCATTCTCCGAGATATCATTCAAGAGGGCAACGATTTCTTCCAGTTTCAATCCACGATGACGCGCCATGGTCGCCATGGTTCGCTTCCGATGCCCTCGAAAGCAGCCCGGTGTCCTGAGCAGACCGCCAGTCTCTAGGTAGCTGGTTCAATATCGCCGCTTCAAAAATCGATACCGATGTGAAACTGCGGCAATGTGTATTTTAGCCAACTCTAGGAAAAGTCGGGGTCGGAGAGACCCAAATTTTTACTCAAATCCGAACCACAGCGTTTTTAAAACGCAAGGTGTCCTTAGGACACCGCTCGTCCTTTTAGGGTCCGGGTCCGAACAGGCGCTTAGTATTTCCTTTGTTCAGTGTGTCAAGGATCTTGGCTACCTTGTCATATTTTTTGCTGAATACAAAAGGTCCAATTCGTAATTTATTGTAAGTACTCAGTCAAAGTAATTTTATTAACTTCTCCATTACCTTGAGCATCAATTTACCAGAATATTCCTATTTACACTGTTAAACAAGTTAATTTTTAATACATTAATCAGTTTTTCCTCAACTTAGAAAAAACAATGGTCGTTTACACTCTCGTCATCACTTTGGCCATTATTCTTAATTTTATTGGTCAATATGAAAGTATAATATATTTTTATGTGTCTGTAATTTGAAAAGTATTTTTGGCGTTCTTTCAAAAACAAATTTTCCTACTTATCTTCAAGGCTTCAATACAAAATTAAGTTCTCGCAAAGAGGGCTTCAACTATTTTTTATGTTCGAATCAAAATAATTGTTTATTTGAGAAAGCTGTTAAAAAATATTTTTAAAAACTAAATGCAAATGCGTTTCTTTTTATCAACTTTATTTATTATTTTATTAAAGCAACCTGTTTGATAATATTACCCCACGGATGATATTTATGCTTCCATATAGAAAGACAAGTTTTTATTTTACGACATGGTTAAACAGTCACAAATTTAAAAGTTTTTAAATGAAAATTCACTAATTTAAAAAAGAAATTCTGACAATTTGACCAATCTCAAATTGGAAACTTCACAATCAGACAATTTCAAATTTAACATTACAATCTTGTAATGTAATTATTTCATTTAGAACGGTTTTAGAATAATTTTATTTTGAGTGCTTAACATTTGAAATTATTCGATTTTGAACATAAGCATCATCAATTCTCATTCAAAAAGTTGACCCGATCACTTCAAATGACGCTTGAGATTACAATAAATGTGTTTTTAAATTTTGACGATATTAGTTTATAATTTTGGGAAGGTTAGAAGTTTTGAGTTGCAAAATGTAAAAAAAAAAAATTTTAATTGAGCCCTTTGGACTTTTAGGCTTTCAATTTTTATTTAATTGATTTTGAAAACTGTTCTTGCCTAAAAATGTTTTATGTATGTACCTCCAAATCTTTTAAATTCTTGTGTATTCAATGCAATTTTTTAAATCCTGTGAAATGCTTTGAAATACCTTAAAATATCCTTGAAAACTTCAAAATCTCTTGAAAGTCTTTGAAATCTGTTAAAACTTCAAACAGCTTGATATCTTATAAATCTTTAAAAATCCCGCAAATCCTATAAAATAATTGGAATTTCTAAAAAATCCCTAAAATCTGGTGAATATCTTTGAAATCCCTTGCAATCTTTGGAAGTCCTATAACATATTTTGACATGCCTTGACATTTTTGATATCCCGTGAAATAATTTGAAAACCGACATCAAATAAATAATTCAATCATTCCTGTGTAGTTTCTCTATTTTTTACAGCACTTCTTGCAATCTTTTAACAATATGTCATTCAATAGCGAGTCTCTTATAACAGTTTTTCTCGAATCGCGAGAAAATTATAAGAAATTCAATTTCGAAAAGTCGTTATAGGTCTTTATTGAATTTCTTATAATATTTCTTAATATAAAATACGTGGGTATTGTAAAAATTCTGAAATTATTTTTGAATATCGGTCGTTGATGATTATCACACGACTCATATCTGGTCTACTCTGGACGTATCCAAGGATAGTAAATATTTTCTGTTTCACAGCAAGAGAAATACTTTTGACGAAATAGTTTCTTTTCTTTCGCATCATTTCCCCACCTGAATGTAAATAATTATTTTTGTCAATAATGTGATAATGGATAGAAAATAGGCAAGTACGACACGTATGTAAAATCTTGTCAGTGTCGGCTCTGAAAGTTATTTTTCTGGAAAGCAGTACTGTCACTTTAGAAAAATGAAGACGTTAGTTTTAAGTCTGATTTTCATCAAATTTATGATGTCGCTTGATTCTGCTGGTGAGTAGAATATAATATACTATCAAATCAATCATACAGTAAAATATCTTACATCGAGATGTCGATTATATTAGAAAGTTTGCATTTTATTTTTAAACAGGTGAAACATATGTTATTTATCATTATGCATCATTCGCAAAGTTTTTGCCACAATATGTACAAAAGGTTTCAATTCAATCTTTACGTGTACCAATACATTGAATTTCACTGAAATTTCTTCTTACGTGTTATCATTTTTGTAACATATGTTAGAAAACATTTCAGTGCAAGCTGTAATAATGATTTTTTTTACAAATTCTTATTACAGCATAAACTGCATTTTCTTCCAAAATACTTTCAAACGATTTGAATTCAATATTTGCGTGTAGGAAGAAACTGAAATTTTATCCAACATGTGATAGAATTTTTGTAACGCACGTTTAAAAAAATTTAGTTTGAGCTGTAATAATTTGTCCACATATCCTTATTACATTGCGAGCTGAAATTTCCGCCGAAATATGTTTGAAAGATTTTATCTCAATCTTGACGTGTACAAAAAAACTGAAATTTTTTCCAACATATGTTGTTATGGTGCGGGTTGTCTTGTGCGGATGGGTGATTGAGCCTCCGGATAGTATAACCCATAGTGGTGGCTATGCCATGTTTCGTAAAGACTCATCCCTACCGGAAATCCAGATCATGTTTAGATACTTTCTAGACTCATATTCTTTAGCTAAAGTTTAGGACAATTTTATGGCAGTCGCCTCATCCAGGATTCGCCTAGAGTTCATCTAGTGGTGTCTAGTAAGTTTTAACTCCGACCCTTTTGAGTCTAGCATTCGTCTATGATCATCTAGAAAGGGGTCAATTATAGATGTTGTACTCCTTGACAAATGTATTTAGAAATCGTTTCGATTTTCGGTGGGGATGTTTCTTAATCCGGGGTTTCCGCTGGACGGCGCTGATAGTACCTTTCATTGGGGGAAGCAGGTCTTGGAAGCGCTCACCACTATTGAGATCGGGAGTAGTGGTAGTGAGATGCGAAAATCTCTCATCTGTGACGTCACAAAGGCGAGATTCTACCACCTTTTTTTTCTTCTGGAGAGCGAGAGTTGTGGTAGAGGATTGCGAGAATATATCCTCTGTGACGTCACAGAGGAGAGATTCTACCACCTTTTTTTTTCTTCTGGAGAGCGGGAGTGGTGGTAGAGGCTTGCGAGAATCTCT
>CAKNYM010048714.1:180482-203789 GCA_932195095.1 Andricus curvator
AGAGATTCTCGCAAGCCTCTACCACCACTCCCGCTCTCCAGAAGAAATGGTGGTGGACGCGGAAAATGTGTTCCCAGCGGGAATTTCCCCTAGCTGGGTATGTGTGTTGTAGATCTACTCACTTGCATTCATTTCTAGTATCGGGAGGAACCGCGGAATGGCGCTGATCCATAACTTGAGTTTTCGAAACGATACGTGAAAGTACCACCACTATGTTATATCCAGACGTAAAATGTTTCGTCTGAGAGTGGGAAACACCTAAAGGTTACTCGAACACAAGCGAAAAGGGCCTCCCCACTCTCAGGCGAAATATTTTACCTATAGTCACTCTATCCAGAGGCTCAGTTGAAAATCATTTTCGATTGCTTGTCCCCACACCCTACACAAGACTGGTAGGCCCCGCCTAAATACTCATAGGAGCGTTCAAATATTACGTAACGTTATTTTCCAACTTTTTTAACCCCCTCCCCTATGTAACAGACCGTAAAATTTCCTTCGGACCCCCCTCCCCCGTAAAAATAATTACGTAAAATTTTGTGTATTATGTCCAAAAACATAATAGACATTTTCTAAATAAAAAAAAAGTTTTTTAAGGTGGAGTGCTGTATAGAAATGAATAAAACAATATGTTGATGTAACACTGAATGCTTTTTAAATATCCTTTTTAGTCACACAAATATTTAAATTACTCACAAGAAAAGAAGTATTATCAGTTTATTTTTAAACTTATATAAATATAAATTTTATAATATTCTTGAGAAAATTATAAAAGATTTTTGAATATTTCAGATGTGTCAAGAAAGAATCTAGAAGATTAAATTAAAATTGTTATTTCACATGATTTTACAAAATATTTAAAAAAAAGCCTTTTTAAAAGATATTTAATACCTCTAGAAGTTTGGAAGAAATTAAAAATATTTGATAAATTTTCGGAAATGCTTCCAAGATTTAATATATTTCAAATGCCTTCAAACCCTCTTAAATTCTTAAATATATTTTTAGCTGATTCTAATTTTTCTTGAAATTTTGAAAAATCTTTCAAAATGTAAAAAAATTGCCTTAAAATTTTCCAAATTTTCCTAGGAATTTTAAGAAAATTTGTTTATTGACTTGAAACCTTTCAAAATTCTCTTAAACCTTCTAAGGTTGTGATTCGAAATCTTCAAAAAAATCTGCATTTTTCAAAAATCTTTTACAGCTTAAAATTATTTTTCAATCTCTTTGAATCTTCTAAATATTTCTTGAAATTACTCGATTTTATTTTTAGTTTTTATTCTTACCAAATTGAAACATTTTGATTTAAAATCGTTTACTCTTTTTCGAAATTTAAGGCAATGTTTTGAAATGTTTTGAAATATTTTTCAATTTTTTCTTAAAGTTTATTTTTCAAAATAAAAAATCACAAAAAATGTTCCTAGGAAACTAAAGAATTTTTTTTATTTTCTTGAAACCTTACAAAATTACTCAAATATCTCATAAGTTTTTACTATTTTTGAATAGTTTAAAAACTTCTCAGTATCTCTTGAACTAACTCTTTGTTCTGAAATTATGTGTTATGGCAAAAATTTTGCTTTAAAATCTTTTACACTATTTTTAAAAATTTTGGGAAGTGATATAAAATGTTTTTAATCTGTTTCAATTTGCTTTCAGAATTCATCGAGAAAAAAATCATTTGAAATTTTCCCGTGAACCTTGAGAATATTTTTTTCATTCTCTTGACGCCCTGCAAAATTGAGTTTATCTACATTTTTTTTAAATCCTGGAAAATTAAATGAATTGTCTTAAACTCTTCCATATTCTTTTACACACATTTTGAAATTTTCAAAAAATAAAATTATTCTTCTAAAAGTAAACCTAAACCATTTAAAAATTGTACAGAGAAATTTTTTTAAATTTAATCTCAAATTCTTTCAAAATTATTTAAAAACTTCTAAATTTTCACTCGAATTCTTCAAAATAAGTTTTTCCCATAATTTCATTTTTCTTATCTCTTTGGAAATATAAAAAAGTTTAGAAATTATAGTGTGGTAGCAAAATGTTACGAATAGAATTATTTTCCAATATTAAACAATCATTTATAATTTAAATGTTCTCTTCTATGAATAATGTTTAGAAACATTTAGAAATAAATTCTATGATAAAATAAATTTTTTTTTTTTGAAATTTCGATACAGAAAATTGAAATAAAATAAATTAAATTTTCTAAAAATTTGAAGTTTACCCCCTGAGATTAAAAAACTATGAAATAAATTTTCATCAATTTAAAAAAAAAATTTATTCATTTAGAAAAAACTCAAATATGGAAATCTAAATTGTAACTGTATGCGAAAGTAGTGTATAAAAAAAGTAACGTGTAAAAAGTGCAATTAATTTATTTCCGATTGATTATGTACAATAATGTACATACAGTGTGCGCTAATTAACATATTAATGAATTAATGAAATTATATTTTCAAGAAAATAATTGAATTTTCAACCTCAAATGATAAATTCTCAACAGAAAAGTGTAATAGTTGATATTTCAACCAAAAGAGATGAAATTTCATTTAAAAACAATGAACTTCAAATCCAAAAAGACGAATTTTCAAAAAATAAATATTTTTCAAACATGGAAGAAAAAAATCATCACCTAAATTGTTGATTAATTTTCAACAAACTAGTTAAATTCTCAACCAAAGAGGTAAATGTTCATACAAAAAAACAAATTTTCAAGAAGTAGTTTGCAGTTAAATTTCCACTTCAAAATATCAGTTTTCAACAAAAAGGTTCAACTTTCAAATAAAGAGACAAATTTTTAACTGAAAATATGGATGTACGACAGAAAAAGATTTCTTTAAAAAGTGGTTTAACCAAAATTTTTAAACAAAATAGTTGAATACTCAAGCAAAGGAGATTCATCTTTGATCAAACAGTTGCATTTTTCTTAAAGAAATATGAAATTTTTACTGAAACAGATGAATTTTTTAATCAAAGAGACAAATTTAAAAAAAAATGTAATTTTTATCCGAAAAAGATTTCAGTTCGACTTTTGAACATTAAAATATGAGTTTTCAATAAGAAGTAAATTTTCTACAAAAATACTTGAATTTTCAACCCGAAAACACGAATTTTCAACATAAAAAAACAGTTGAATTTTCAACCAAAAAGGATGACTTTTTAAAAAAATTGTGGAATTTTAAACCAAAAACTTTACATTTTTATCTAAGAAAAATGCAATTTCTACTAAAATAGATGAATTTTTAAACTAAAAAGACAATTTTTCATGAAAATAGTTGAATTTTCACCCAGAAAAGATTTCTGTCGACTTTCCATCCAAAAATATGAATTTTAATCAAGAAGAAATTTGTTTACGAAAATAGTTGAATTTGCGACCCAAAAAGGTGAATTTTCAACCAAAAAGGATGACTTTTTAACAGAATTGTTAAATTTTCAAACAAATAATAAAATTTATAACTTAAAAGATAATCTTCAGGAGGAAGTAAATGCAAAAGAAGTAAATATCAATATGAATACAAGGCAATTAATTTACTAACAAGAATATTATATCAGGGTTACCGAAAAACTTCATTTTAACATTTTTTAAGAATATTCTACCTTCTTGGTGACTAATTCAATTTTTGGTTGGAAATTCTTTCAAAAATTCAAATATTTGAATGAAAATTCATGTAATTTGTTATAAATTCATCTACATTGGTAGAAAATTAATCTTTTTGGTTGGAAGTCAGTTTTTTTCATTTAGAATACATTTTTTTAAATGGAAATGTAACTGTTCCATTTTTTGTCGAAAGTTTATCTTTTTTGATTGAAATTCAATCTTCTTGGTTGAAAATTATACTATTTCGTTAAAAATTTTTACTTGAATTTGATTGAAAATTAATTTTTTTAATGAAAATTCAACTATTCTATTTTTAGTTGAAAATTTATCTCTTTTAGGTTAAAATCATCTATTTGTTGAAGATCCGTCCTTTTGGTAGAAGAGTACTCTCATTAGTTGAAATTTCATCTTTTTGGTTAAAAATTCATTTCTTGGTTTAAAAATTTAACTGTTTTGTTGAAAATTCGTTTGTTTTTTGGTTGAAAATTTATTTTTCTGACTGAAAATTATCCTACTTTATTTTTGGCAGAAAATTAATCCTGTTAGTTTAAAATTCATGTATTTCGTTTAAAATTAAATTTTTTTCAGTCGAAGATTCATCATTTTAGTTGAAAATTCACTTGAACTATTCCATTTTTGGTGGATAATTTACCTTTTTTGATAGACATGTAATCATTTTCGTTAAAAAATTATCTGTTTAGTAGAAAATTTAATTATTCTATTTTTTGTTCAGAATTCGTTTCTTTCTTTGAAAAAAAACTATTTAGTTGGAAATTCGTTTTTTTGTTGATAGAAAATTCATTTTTTGGATTGAGAAATTCACTGTTTGGTCAAAATTTCATAGTTTTGGTTGAAAATTCATCAATGTGATTAAAAATTGAAAATTAATTTTTTAAACTGAAGATATAATTATTCCATTTTTGCTTGAAAATTTATATTTTTAGTTGAGAACTAATTATATTTTCTGAAAACTCGTTTTTTTTTTTAATTTGCTTTTCTAATTGCAAATTGAAATATTATATTTTTTGTTTGTAAATTTATGTTCTTTTTTGTTTAAAATTGAATTATTTTGTTAAGAATTATTTTTTTAGGTTGAATATTGATTGCCCCAACTGAAAATTTAATTCTTCCATTTTTGGTTACAAAATTATTTTTCTGGATGAAAAAAAAAATATTTTGTTGAAAATTCGTTTTTTGTTTGTCAAAATTACTTGTACGTGTCTTTGAATTTTTTCTGGAATTAGTTGGAAAGGTAAATTGAACAACTAAATTAAATTTTCAAAAATGCAATTTGATATTTAAAAAAAATTTAAAGTAAAAATTATTTGCATGTTTTATTGAAAATATTTTTTTTATTATTTTTATGTTTCGTATTGATTAATCAATTATTAGGTGATTAATAAATTAAAGTTTCAGAAAATAAACTGCAAATTTAGAAAAATATATAAAGTAAGAATTATTCGAACGATTCAATAAAAATAATTCTTTTCATGCTTTTTATGTTGTTAACTGATTAATTATTATTAGCAGATTAATTTTGTTCACAATCTTAAATTACATAAAGATTGAAGTTTAATATTGTTTACTTAGGTAATAAAAATTTATTATTTAGATCAAGGTTATATATTTGACTATTGGCTATTATTTTTATAATAAAAATTTATTTTTTCTATAATCCTTTAAAACTCCAGTATATTTTACATGCGCATACAGTACTTTATGACGTCATAGTCAATAAATGCCTCAAAGGATTAAAATACCTCCATTGAAATTATATATTTTTTTTAACTATTTGCAATGTTGTGAAATGAGTATCTGAATTTAATTTTTAAAATCATATGTAAAATTATTTTAATTTTTTCTGGAATTAGTTTCAAAGGTTATTAATAATTAAAATTTTCAGAAAAATATTAAGCAAAAGTTGTTTGAATATTTGAATGAAAATAATTATTTAATGCTTTTTATGTTCTGAACTCATTACTTATTTATTAACTGATTCTGTTAATTCTGTTTTTAGTAATATGTTTAATCGCGGTCACGTTAAATTGTTTAATTTCAGTCATAAGAGTTGACTGTTCTTTCTTTGGCATACTTTCAATAGTTGTTTTTCTGTTTGTCCAACGTATATTTCAAGAAAATCTAAAAAGTTTGCGCGGTTTTCTAACAAGAAATTGATGTTTTGTAGATTGTTGAATGGATTTGAATTTAAAACTGATTGCTTAACAATACTGGATAAAAGAACGATGATAAGACTTTTCAACAACACATATAATACATGTATGAGTGGTTCTTCTTTTTGCATGATTAAAGGAAATTCAGTGGTAAAGATTTTCGCAGCATACACCACGAATAGCAACGTACTCTAATTTCAAGATAATTCTTCTTTTATATCATTGCCCTAATTTCACTTGAATTGACTCAAAATTTTCACATCGCGCATCTATGTGGTGAAAATAATAATATATTTTAAGTGTGAAATCAGACGGGTCTAATGACAACTTATTAGAACCTTTTAAAAACGGTTTGGATTTTAATCTTTTTAATTCCTCTTGAAATAAACTGATAACGGTCTTGTTAAAGTTGGGTCCATCACGTCCCAAGGCCAATACTTGTTTGAGTGACAAACCGTTTAAATCAAGTGCCTTCTTCAAAGAATCAAATAAAATTCGACCCGTTGCTTTCCTCAAAAAGTACACTGTTAGAAAAATCTGTACTAGATTTAGTATACATGTCATGGAAGCAAGAATGCACAACATGAAATTAAATTTAGTATACCAGCGCACAGTAAATTTAGTATATGCATACGCGTTCCGCTTCGCGTGGGTTCCGTCTTCATCATCTGTAAACATGATCAGATGAAAAATGAAATTAAAGAACAAAGTTCTAATTTTCAAATAATCATATCGTTAAGCTACATTTACGTTAATGAATTGAACATACCTTTTAAAGAGAAGACTTCGCAGATCCTCGCAAAAAGAAGCCGAATCTTTTAGCATTACAAAGAACTCAAACAAATGCAGCGGCATACGAGCCTGCCACCGGCCACGTTGCTCGACTCGCGTAAATCGAAACGCGCTTGCGCAGCTGAATATAGTAAACACGTATATGAATTTTAGTATACAGAAACTATGAAATTCATATGCGTGAAATATACTTACTGTACATTTAATAAATTTAGTATACATATAACTTCATAAAAGAAATTTAGTATACATAAGTATACTAAAATTACAAAGTGTAATGAATTTAGTAAACATATAGGAAATTTAACATGCCCGTGTATACTATAATTGCAAACATTTCTAACAGTGTAGGTTACCAAATCTTGCATACTGACATAGTATGACACATCATTGACATAGAAAATACTGTAATAATAAACCCTTTTCGTGCAAAAAGATGTAATATACGCCTTCGGCACCATAATTTTGAATTAATTCAATCAACACTAATTAGGCTGCACTGTTAGAAAAATCTCTACTGAATTTAGTATACATGTAATGAAAGCAAGAATGCATAACATGAAATTAAATTTAGTATACAAGCGTACAGTAAATTGAGTATATTCATTCTGAATTTAGTATAGAAGTATATGATATTTTGTATACGCGTGTACTAAATTCAGTATAAAGATACGAAATTTACTATACGCTGGTATACTAAATTTAATTTCATGTTGTGCATTTTTGCTTCCATTGCATGTATAATAAATTTAGTAGAGATTTTTCTAACAGTGTGGGAAGTAGCACGATGGTCGTGGGAGTTAAGCCATAGGCTTTAGACCCACTCCGTCGGCTTGCGGGTTCGATTCCCGCCTCGCACTTTGGAAGAGCTTTGGCGGTCCATGCGGTGAACACTAGCCTAGCAAGGGAGTTGTTCATCTCCGGAGAGTCGTGGAACCGGTACCTCTAGAGGAAAAGGTTCTCTGAGGACTTAACGCTGTTGCTCTTGGTGGTTCGGAAACCACCTCAAACTGTAGGCCCCCTCCCACCACCAAGAAAGTGTGTGGGGGTCTGTAAAGGAATAGGGAAGAGATACAAAAAAAATGTAAACCCTTAGTGGACACATTAGAAGCTTCCATTCCACTAATTAGGCTGAGCGCCAGACCTTTCTTGGGTCAAAAACAATAAAATAAAAACAAATGGGCGAAAACTCGAAAGGTATCCAAAAATAGAATTCTAAATCTTAAATTCTAAACTTATCTTCACAAGCGAACGACATTATTGATAATAGATTTGATGCTTTCACGATAATTCATTATAATAAATGTAAAGATTTTTCGAGTTTCAATCGTGTGCAAAACTACGATTCTTGCCGACGTTTCGTGAACATTGTCGTTCACTTCTTCAGGGCTGACCTGAAACTGAAGTTTCAGTTTATGTGGTTCTTATATATATTCTCTACGATGCCTGTGATTGGCCAGAGCGCCACATGGTGGGGACTGGTCGAACTTGAGTGGCCAATCAAGTCTTTTTTAAAAACCCCGGGAGGATGGAAAGCCAAATCGTATTGGTATTATATCCAATGTCTCTATTGATGTTATTAGGGTGTTTTAAGATTTCGATTGCTTCTCTATATTTTCTTGGAAAAAATATTGTAGTTTTTTGCAATGACGGTTGTTTTGTCAAATTAAATGCTATGTCCTATTTCAATATGATGCCCAGCTAGTGCTGATTGCGTGAAATGTTTTCGCCTGACTTTACTCTCATGTTCCTTTACACGTTGGCTCACCGCTCTCCCGGTTTTTCCAATATAGACTTTGCCACAAAAGCAAGGGATTTTATATACTCCCGGATCACTGAGAGGTGCCTTTTTATCTTTAGGGTTGTTTAGAAGTTGTCCTATTTTCGCAGGTGGTTTGAATATGGTTTGGATTTTGTGTTTGTTGAGAATTCTTCCTAATTTTTCTGTGATACCTTGAATGTAGGGTGGGATGGTGGTCGTTTTTCTCTCTCTTTCTTTAGTAGGTTGTGTTGACTTGTTTTTTTATTGTATTTTCTTATTGAGTTTTAGAATTAAAAAGGTCTCATTCTCGTGAATTATGGAACAATAAATTAAGGTAGCACAATGAAAAAAATCAGATTTATACCAAATAAATGTAGACCATCTTTCTTTTACAATATTTTGCCATTAAAATTTTAATTTCGAGTGACGCGTGAAGAAGGTTCGACTATGATTGGAGGATAGATTTTGGAAACGCTACCATCGCCGTAGAATTTAAATTCAAATACAATGCTTTAATGCTCGTCTCTAACAGTTTAAGTTTAAATCGTAGTCGTTACTCTTCGTACAAGATTTACACACAACGCTGATTAGTAGAATCGTCGGTAATTCATGACAAGAAGTTTTACGCCAGGTAGATGAGTTTGTAGAACCTTGAAGCTAATGTATAGAATTCCTGAAAATAAAACAAGAATCCAATGATCAAATTTGTACAACTACCACAAAATGTTCCTACTGCGATTCCTAAAAACAAAAAAAAGTTTGTTTCTTTGGATAAAAATAAAATAGAGGCAAGAAAAATGAGAAGACAACCAACGAAATCCTGCTCTAATTTTTGTTACCTTCATAAGGGTGCTGCTTGAGCACCGAAACGTTGGTAAATATATAACAATAATAATAATATAAATATAATAAACAAGTATTATATACATATTCAATCAAACATATATATTCTTAGACATTTTATAAGCAATTTTCTAAAATGCGCAAACTATTTTGGTACATCGATTAAAAATCCGAAAAAAAGAAATCGATTGAATAAGGAATTGTAAAAAGGCTGCGTGTATACAATACCCGGTAAGAAGAGAAGGATAGAAAAAAAATAAAATTTTCAGGTTTTCACGTGAAAGTGAGATTTATTATATTCTATTCAATGCGCGATTTTTCCGTCATATGAAATGTAGAACCAGCCAATATGTTTTTTCTAAAATTTAATTCAATTTTTTTCACAGCCGGTTAGCAATATATTTTTAACACTAAAAGTTAGGATTTTTAATTCCCTTCAATTTTAAACCTTCAAATATATTTATTTCTTGTTTTTGAAGTAATTATTATATAAAAAGTTTAGAAAATCACTGGATTATTGAATTTACATCTTTAGGATCGATTTATATTTAAAAATTGTAGTGAAAATAGGTAATTATCAAATTTATATATATATATATATATATATATATATATATATATCACGATTTTTTTCAGTGATAGAATTTAAATGAAAAGCTCTCACTCATTGAAAGAATATGACCCAGCGATAGAAGAACAAGGATAAAAGAAGACATTGATAACACTTTAAAATTAGAATTCCATTAAAATGTAAACAGATGAAATTAAAGTCTAAATTAAAAAGGCGATGTTAAATAAGTCAAATTAAAATAAAACAACGTACTAAATAAAATATATCAGTCAATTTCGAACAATTTACAACTAAATAATTGAATTTTCAACCAAAAAGAAGAATTTTTGACCAAACGAGATAAATTCCAAACCCAATTAAAAAAGTCAAACCTTTTTCTTTGAAATGTATTCCTTTTTGATTCAAAAATCTACCATTATATTTTTGGTTCAGAATTAATCTCTTCTGGTGAAAAACTCAACCATTTGGTTGAAGAGTTAACATATTTTTTTAAGTTCGTTTTTTTTCAGTTAAAAATTAATTTTCTCAACTCAACATATAAATAATCCATTTTTGGCTGTAAATTTATCATCTTTAGTTGAAAAATAAACAACGAAATTTTCATTGGAAATTCACGTTTTTATTCATGATCCTCACTTTTATTTTCAATAACCTTATTATTATGATTATTACTCTATTATTATTATTGCAAGCTTGCTTTTTATATTTGATTGTTTTGTTTAATTGCAGTATATTTTAATAAAAACTGTTTTTTTTCTTAATTATAGTTCATTTTCTTTCTTCATTATTTATAATTTTTTTCAACTGAAATTTAATAGAATTTTGCGTCGAAAAAAAAAAATTCACGTCGAGTGGATATGAGGAAGTGTGTCAAAATTCAAGTGCAAGATTTGACTCTGACATACTTACCCACATAGGAAGTCCAATAAAAGCTTGTGATATTTTTCATCTCTTCAAAACTTCTTAAATTTCTAAATAACTTTTAGAATGACATAAATTATTTCTAAAAGTTTTGAAAAATCTTTCAAAAATTTCTGAAATCTTTTTCAATATTATCATAAAACTAATTTGTCAAAAATAAAATGATTATAAATTTTTTCAGGAATCTTACAAAAATTGTAACTCTCTGGAAACTTATCATAATTCTTAAAAAGCTTCTGCATTTTTTGAAATGCGTCAAAATCTTTTTGAATATTCTCTTAAAATTAATTTTTTCACAAATAAAATCATTAATAAGTTTTTTTGGAATCTTTCAAAATTCATAAAAAAAATACGAATTTTCAAAAAAATAGTTACATATCAACCACAGAGATGAATTCCAAACTAGGATGATGAATTTTCAACTAAAAATATAATAGTTTATAATTAAACTGAAAACTTGTTTTAATTTTCATCGAAAAAGTTTTGAATTAATCCAAAAAGACGAATTTTGAAGAAAATAGTTGAATTCTTAGTCAAGAAAAAGTACCAAATATCTAACCAAATGAATTTTTCAGTAAAAATGAATAATTTTCAACAAAATTGTTGAATTGGCAACCAAAGAAAGTTTTTCAGTCCAAATTTCCTTGTTATTGCTTTAACGTTATATAAATATAATTTTCCTAGGTTTTCGAGAAAATTCAAGAAATGTTTTGAAGATTTTAGAGATATCAAAAAAGTATCTAAAAACTTTCTAATAATTTGTGTTCCGTTACAGTATTTTACAAAATTTTAGAACAAATTTAAGTACTTTGAAAGATTTTTAAGATTCTATGACGCTGGGAAAAATTTAAGAATATTTTATAAATATTTGAAAATTTTTCAAAGTTTTAATATATTTTTATTGTTTTGAAAATTTTGAATTTTCCCTACAATTTTGTAAATATTATGCAAAATACGAAAAATTACCTTTGAATTTTCCAGCTTCTTTTTTGAAAATTTTGACAATCTTTTGGAATTTTTTGATTTTTTTTAATATTCTCCTAAAATAAATCTTATACAATAAAAAATCATTAAATTTTTTTCGAGAAATCTCAAGAAAATTTATTCTCTTGAAACACTTCAAAGTTCTTAAAAATTTTCTGATCTGTTTGTTTGAAATCTTAAGAAATTTAAATTTTGCTTTGAATAAAATTATTTTTGTATCCTTTTGAAATTTCTTAGTATCTCTTAAACTTATTTGAATTTTTTCTAAAAATTTTCAACCATGTAAAATTGAAAATTTTTGCTTTAAAATCCCCGACATTCCTTGCCAAACTTTTAGGAAATCATTTGAAATATAAACAATGTTTCCTGGAATCATGAGAAAAAAATGTCATTAACTTAAAAAGTTCAAAATTCTTAAAAAGCTTGAAACTTTTATTTCAAAAATCTTCAAAAATCTACGTTTTGTTTGAAATTTGTCCCTACGTGTAATTTTTTTGGTACCGGTAAATTTGTTTGTTTGTTATATTACGAAATGTCCTTATCCCAAATCAAGATTTTTCTATCTGGACATTCTTTGAAATCTGTTAGAACTTAAACCAGCTTGATATTTGTTAAAGCTTGAAAAATCCCGTAAATCCTCTGAAATAATTGGATTTTCTATAAAATCCCTAAATCTCGTGTATATCTTTGAAATCCCTTGTAATCTTTGGAAATCCTGCAACATTTTTTGACGTTCCCTGAAATTTTTTAAATCCCGTGAAATAATTTTAAAACCTACATTAAGTAAATAATTCAATCATTCGTGTGTAGTTTCTCCGTTTTTTGCAGCACTTCTTGCAATATTTTAACTTTATTTCATTCAATATCAATTTTATTATAATGATTTTTCTAGAATCGCGAGAAAATTATAAGAAATCCAATTTAGAAAAATCTTCATAAGCCTATACTGAATTAATCATAATATTTCTTTATATGGTTGTAATGATTATAACAGTAAGTTAAGAACCCGTTGAACAGTTTTTAAATTTTTCTAAAAATGTTCAACCCAAAAAATTTACAAGAAAAAATATGTAATGCGTAAGTATTGTGAAATTTTTTTTTAAAGTCGCTCGTTTATGATTGTCATGACTCCTATCTGGTCTACTCTTGACATTTTCAAGAACGGTAAATAAGGATTTCCTATTTCAGAGGAAGAAAAACACGTACTACAAAACATTTTATTTTTGTCGCTTCATTTTCCCACCTGAATGTAGACAATCTTTTTTGTCAATAATATGATAATGGCTAGTATATAAGCCACTACGACACGTTTGCAAAATCTTGTAAGTGGCAGTTCTACGAATTCTTACAACAGCGGTTCTGCTCTCGAAAAACATGGAGATTTTAATCTTCCATGTGCTCCTCACTATCCTGGTGTGTCTTGATTCTGTTCGTAAGTAGAATATTATATGCCACCAAACCAATTATACAGTAAAATATCTTACATCCAGATATTGACTATATTCAAAAATTTGCATTTCACTTTAAAACAGGCGAAACATATGTTATTATCATTGTGCATCTTTCCCAAAAGTTTTGCCAAAATATGCTTAACAGGCTTCAATTCAATCTTTACCTGTGCCGATAAATCGAATTTCACTTAAATTTCTTCTCACACATGTTATCATTTTTGTAACATATGTTGGGAAAAATTTCAGTGCAAGCTCCAATAATTAGTTTTATTTACAAATCCTCATTACTGCATGAACTATATTTTGTTCCACAATACTTTTAAAAGATTTGAATTCAATATTTACGGTGAGTCTTATGAGGATAGGCAGTTGAGGTTCAGGATGGTATAACCGCACGTAAAATGTTTCGCCTGAGAGTCGGGGACACCTGAATGTCAGACGAAATATTTTGCGTGTGGTTGTACTGTCCGAAGGCTCAATTTAAAATAATTTTCAATTTCTTGTCCCAACACTCTACACAAGTGATAGTTATACCGGGTGTCCAAAAAGTCCCGGGAAGGCTAAATTTTTCCTCAGATAAGATATTTTTCAGGGAGGTCAAGATCATTCTTGAAATAACTTTCATCGAGGAATTCAATGGTGACCTTTATTTTACTCATGACCATGACCTTCACGGTAATTTCAAGGTCAAATTGATTTTTTTAAATGGGAACCCCTATTTTTGACCCCGGGAACTCAGAGATCTGAAAATTTTACGTTCAGATGTGACCTTGACCAATCGAAAATTTGACCTGGGAAGGTCATGGCAAGGTCAAACAACGTGCAGCAGGATGACTCGACTGGCATGCATTTTTGAAGAAAATGTCCTGGTGAAGGTCCTGGTCAAATTCAAGGTCAAGGTCACCAATCGATCGGGGGCCGAAAATGCTACAACTCTTGCGTTGGACATTTTCTTCAAAAATGCATGCCAGTCGAGTCATCCTGCTGTACGTTGTTTGACCTTGCCATGACCTTCCCAGGTCAAATTTTCGATTAGTCAAGGTCACATCTGGACGTAAAATTTTCAGATCTCCGAGTTCCTGGGGTAAAAAATAGGTGTTCCCATTTAAAAAAATCAAATTGACCTTGAAATTACCGTGAAGGTCATGGTCATGATTGAAATAAAGGTCACCATTCAATTCCTCGTTGAAAGTTACGTCAAGAATGATCTTGACCTCCCTGAAAAATATCTTATCTGAGGAAAAATTTAGCCGTCCCGGGACTTTTTGGACACCCTATGCATGGCCGTGACCGTCGTGGTTGTAATTCCCCTTCTGATACACTAGCGTACAGAAGGCTGGTAGGCTGATAAGAGAGGAAGCAAACACAATAGAGCCGCAATAAAAAGATCGTGCTACACCTACTATCTGTTTCAAAAATCCAGGCCCCTCTAGAAATCATTGAATAACTCCATAAAAAAAATCACTTAAAAAAGGAAAAACATCTTGTGAATCTTCATTTTATTACGAATGAGTACAATATCATTTGATCGCGATGCGTCCATAACTTTCGATGCAAATTTGTAGTGAATTCTTTTGAAGAAAATCGAATAGTTACCTTGAAGTTTTATTTGTGAGTAAATTTTCGAAAAATTCGAAAATGTTTCTTACTTTGGTTTCGGCAGTGAATAAAAGCGAAGGATGTTAATTCCGCTTCTAATAAAGCTGTAAGGCTCTGCTGAGGCTTAAAATTCTCCAGAAAAATCAACAGACTCAACGGTGCACTGTTAAAAATGTTTGGAATTCTCCAAAACTTCTGCAATACAAGCATAAGGTAAAATTGCAAACACGGTATTGGAATGACGAAATTGCAATACATGTATTGTAAGTGCTGTAAATCGTGAAGTCACCGTATAGCATTCCAATACATCTATTGTAGCGTTTATAAATCGAAAATTGTGCACAAGGATTTCACAAAATTTATGGAATTCATGGAATTCACGGTATTTATGGAATCCATGCAATTCGTGGAATTCACGGAATTTATGAAGCTTAAGTAATTCACGAAATTTATGGAATTCGCGGAATTAATAGAATTTCACGGAATTCAAGGAATTCACAAAATTTATGGAATTCACGGAATTCATGGAAGTCGCGGAATTCACTAAATTTGTGGAACTCACAGAATTCATGGAATTCACGGAATTCACGAAATTTATGGAATTCATAGAATTCACGGGATTTATGGAATTCATGGAATTCACGGAATTCATGAAACTCAAGGTATTCACGAAATTTATGGAATTCACTGAATTCATAAAATTCGCGGAATTAACTAAATTTATAGAATTCACAGAATTCATGGAATTCAAGAAATTTATGGAATTCATGGAATTCACGGAATTCATGGAATCCGCGGAATTCACGGAATTCATGAAATTCGCAGAAATCACGGAATTCATGTAATTCACGGAATTCATGGAATTTACGGAATTGATGGAATTCATGGAATTCACGGAATTCATGGAATTCGTGGAATTCATGGAATTCGTGGAATTCATGAAATTCACTGAAATCATGGAATTCATGAAATTCACTGAATTCATGAAATTCACTAAATTCATGGCATTTATGAAATTCGCTGAATTCATGATATTCACGAAATTATTGGAATTCACGGGATTCATGGTATTTACGGAATTCATAGAACTCATGGAATTCATGGAACTCATGGAATTCATGGAACTGGCCAACGGCCATGCCACGCTGAAAAAAACAGTTCTCGTCAGATCACTGAAGTTAAGCAGCGTTGGGCGCGGTTAGTACTTGGATGGGTGACCATTCGAGAATATTGCGTGCTGTTGGCATATTATGGGTGTGGTGAGCCCAAACTTGTAGTTATTTATAACTACAAGAAAACTATCCACCTAGAAACACTACCCGAATCGGGTAGTGTCACGCCGACTCTGAAAGGGAAATGGCTTAATGGTATACATACATGGAATTCATGAAATTCACGGAATTCATGGAATTCACTAAATTCATGGCATGTATGAAATTCACTGAATTCATGGAATTCACGGAATTCATGGAATTTACGTAATTCATGGAATTCACGGAATTCATGGAATTCGTGGAATTCGTGGAATTCATGAAATTCACTGAAATCATGGAATTCATGGAATTCACTAAATTCATGGCATTTATGAAATTCACTGAAATCATGAAATTCACGAAATTATTGGAATTCACGGGATTCATGGTATTTACGGAATTTGTGTAATTCACGGAATTCATGGAATTTACGGAATTCACGAAGTATATGAAATTCAAGGAATTGACGAAATTTATGGAATTCAAGGAATTCACGGAATTGATGGAATTCGGGGAAATCACGGAATTTATGGAATTCAAGGTGTTCAAGAAGTTCGTGCCATCCAATTTATTCACGGAATTCAAGGAATTCATTGAATATATGAAATTCACTGAATTAACGAAATTAATGGAATTCGCGGAATTCACTGAATTTACGGAATTCTCGGTATTCACGTTCCATGAATTCCTTGAATTCCGTGAATTCATTGAACTACATGAATTCTCTAAATTCATTAAATTTTGTGAATTCCTTGAATTTTGTGAATTCCTTGAATTTCGTGAGTTCCTTGAATTCCGTACTATACCATTAAACCATTTCCCTTTCAGGGTATGCGTGACACTACCCGATTCGGGTAGTGTTTCTAGGTTTTTCTTGTAGTTATAAATAACTACAAGTGTGGGCTCACCACACCCATAATATGCCAACAGCACACAGTATTTTTGAATGGTCACCCATCCAAGTACTAACCGCGCCCAACGCTGCTTAACTTCAGTAATCTGACGAGAACTGGGGTTTTCAGCGTGGTATGGCCGTTGGCATTCACGAGAATTAAATTAATTACGTGAATTCCATGAATGTCCTGAGAAATGACTTACGTGTTTTCGTCTTCAATTTTTTGGTTCAACAGGTTTCGAGATATCCAGCCGCCAATATGATACAGAAGTGTTACTGGCTAATGGAAATGTATTGTAAAATTCCAATACATGTGAGGTACCACTGCAGTACCAGCATTTGGGAACTACAACATTTTGTGTTGTAGCGTTACCTTACGTTTCGGAAATAAACTTCCAATACATTTGTTGGAAGTTTCGAGCGGAAATTTTTAACAGTGTGGGTTTTTAAAAACAATTAATGACATTAATAACACGCAATCGCACATTATGGTTTTCCGGTTTTTTTTTGGGACTGAAGACACAAAAGAAGTCGCTGATACTCTCAGCGGGTTCCACGGTATCGATGTCCTGCTCGATCCTTCTCCTCATAAAGTTACCTTTTTTTCTTCAACTATCGTACATCTGGTAGAATGTGTCGCGTGGGTCAAAGCTAATATGCAATAGCGTGTTATTGATGTAATTAACTAATTTTAAAAACCCACTATTGAATTTGTTGATTTTTTCTTAAATTTTAGGCCTCAGTAGAGCCTTCCAGCTTGATTAGAAGCTGAGTCAGCATCCTTTGCTTTTCTTTACTGCCGACACCAAAGTTAGAAATATTTTCGAATTTTTCGAAAATGTATTCATAAATAAAACTTCAAGGTAACTGCTCAATTTTTTGCAAGAGAATTCATGCATTTTTTTACGAAATACGACGGTCGAAAGTTGACCAAGTTACGAAAGGCGCTTTTAAACACGTTTTTTCGCTCTTCACTGCAAATCTGCATCGAAAGTTATGGACGCATCGCGATCAAATGATATTCTACTTATTCGTAATAAAATGAGGATTGACATGATGTGTTTCCTTTTTTTCAGTGATTTTTTTTATTGAGTTATCCAACGATTTGTAGTGGGGCCAGGATTTTTGAAACAGATAGTAGTTGCCTAGTAGAATGATGTTGAGACGGTGGCGCGTGTCTGCCTCCTTCCCAGCCTGTAGACTCATGCCACTTCATAGCCTTCTCACAATTCTGATACTTTCGAGTCCCAACGCGACTGCGAAATGATAACAAACAATTTGAATTGTTAATTAAAATTAAAACTTTATTCACGTAAAAGCCTTAAATTTAGTTCAGCCATCTATTTAATAAGTTTGGAAAAGTTTCATAATGGATCGGTATCTCAAGAAATGATATCAATTAAGAACACTTGCTCTAGTCTGAAGAATCAATAGTGTTGATCAATCAGTGGTGGGTGGACTCGATTATTAACGATCATGAAAAGAATTCTAACAAACCTTATGGAACTAATTGACCAAAAACCTAGCCACACATTATTGCTATAATTATCTCAACCGATTACGAGAAAACTGCAAAAGTAATATTGGGTACTTCAATTATTGTTTACAATCAATAATTAAATTGATAGTTATTTTGATATTTTCGGCCCGGGTGATCGGGTTGTCGACCAACACCATGGATCAATAATCTAACTGACCAGAATGTTGTCTATAACTGTATTGGAAATAATATATCTACCTATCAGCATCCACATGGTCTGGCAGATACCTACATTGTTGTTCGATTTCAATAAAACTACGTAAAATTTTAATGCTGTATAAGAGAAATTTTGTCCCCGAACGATTTTTGAAAAATTTCAAAATTACGGAAGTTACATTATGTTGAATTATCGGGTTTAATTTTCTTGAATTATCGATATTTCTGGAAATACTGATTGGATATCAATCAAAGTTAGGCATGTTAGAGATAAAATGATATATTTTAAGAATATAAGACAATTAATGAAAAAAAAATCATTTTTCCGGGAAAAGAGCCATTTTATCTCTAGCGTCTTCAAGTTTGATCAAAATCCAATTAACGTTTCCAGAAATATCGATAATTAAAAAAAAATGTAACTCCAAAATTCAACATGTCGTAACTTACGTAACTTTGGAAAATTTGTAAAATCCTTTGGGGCCGAAATTTCTCTTGTATGGAATTATCAGTTTACGAAGTTTTATTAAAATTGAAGAACCGCCTGCAGATCCTGATGCTTCTGATGTGTACTGGCCCATTTCTAAAATAAATTGTGAATTGTTCGTTATTACATGTATATTAGTATATAAATTTCAATTTAAGGAATACTACGAATAATATAACTTTTTATTATTGTAATTACCAATCTTTTAGTTTTTATCAAATATGATCTAAATCTGAATCAGTGAAAAGTCACTGATTGTCAATGAAATCTCACTGATTCAAATAGCTAGAATCCGGTCACAGATAACCAGTGAAAAGCTACTTATTCATTCAGTGAAAGTTTCACTTTTGAGAGTTGGCAGCCATGCACCACGTCAATTTAGCAGTGATAATAAAATAAGACTTTAGTAGATTCAATGAAATAATCATAGTAAAAACTTAAAACCCATAAATGTGATCGAATATTAAAAAATGTGAAAAGATTTGATGCTTCTAAATCACAAAAAACCTCACATATTTCTTTACTTTCAAGATTCGACTGTCATGTACACACCCGTCAAGTAAGCACTTTTTATACGAGTTAGAGTATATTTTTCCGGCAGTAAATTCAGCACATTTACAGTCCGAAAATTTAAAACTTTGTTTCTTAGAAAAATTATTTTTGCTATTTAAGTAAAAGAATAACAACAACGCTTTGCTTTAAAACTTGGAGGTTATGTCTGGCATGATTTACTCTGGTGTTACTGAATTTATTAGTGAAAAGTCCGGAATCACTGATTAATCAGTGAAATGTCCAACTACTATTTCAATCAGTGAATTTTTCACTGATTCATATTTAGGGAGTAGTAATCTATTCGCCATTAATATTTTGTGATGCATTAAGAGATGTAGTGATTTTTTTCATACAAATTTAATTTTCTAATTTTCATCATAAATTATGCAAGTTATAACGAACAGATAAAATGTATTTTAGTATAACTTTTTTATACATGAACATTTTTATGTTGACATTTTGATTGTATCTGCAGTAACAGTAGTAGTAAAGCATATTTCCCGTAGATTTCATCAAGAAATTGAAAGAATTAGCAAAAGTCACAACTTTTGGTTGAGAAAAAAAAGGTGCCCAATTAAATTTTATATAAGAATATCTAATTTTAAACTTTAAATGGAAAATTGTTTAAAATTGTCTACCGGCCAAGGCCATTCAGCGAGAAAAATGTGTAGGTGGTTATATATATATATATCGTGCACAAATATTATTTATCAATTCTCAAGTTAAGATTTCAATTTTCATCAATTACACAGCCACACAAAAAAAAAATCTGTTTCCGGGTCTGGAGTTCAGACCATGTTTACTATATGTTTTTGTGGTCGCTGAATCCGAATCCGAGGTCCAAAAAACCCCAGCACGTTCTTGTTCTGACATAACCTCAAAAACCTAATTAAAAATCTTTGTTTGAATGCGGGGGTCAGACCATGTTTATTATATGTTTTTGGGGTCCTTAAATCCGAATGCGTACTGTAAACATGGCCTGACCTTCAGACCCGGAAAAATATGTTTTATGAGGTTTTTTGAGGTTATGTCAGAAACCTGACGTGCTGGGGTTTTTTGGACCAAAGATTTGGACTCAGCGACCTCAAAAACATATTGTAAACATGGTCTGCCCTCGAGACCAGAAAAAGATTTTTTTAAGGTTATGTCAGAACACTGACGTGCTGGGGTTTTCTGGACCTCGTATTCGGATTCAGCGACCCCAAAAACAGATAGTAAGCATGGTCTGAACTCCAGGCCCGAAAAAATATTCGTTTTTGGCTGTTTTATCCAAAAAATACTCGTTTTTTTATTTGAGATAGTAGGTACTATGGAATACAAACAGTTTGGAGTAATATTAATTTTATATTTTAATCTAAACATTGCGAAAGGCAAAACAAAATGGCACTCGTGGCGCGCCTGCTTATTGTTAGTGCTATATTAAAAATAGATAAATTATTTCTTACAGAATCAGTGATTGAACCAAAACGAATACCACGAGGCTATGATGTGGATCGACTTCCTGAGGGACAAATAGTGAAATGGCGTAGGGACCTTTGTATAGTCTTTGTTGTTCGTCGAGAACGACGTGCTACTAAAGGCCTTAGAATATTGAATCCAGCTCAGATCGAGATTTACGAAAGGATTAGGAGCCAGGACCCGACCTCACAAGGTTCAATTTCTAACAATAAATCTTAGCAGTAAAATAACTTGAATAATTCATTTGATAAATAACTCAATTTTTATAAACAAATGTTATATACAATTATATAAACCTGAGATTAATACACACAGGAAGCAAATTGTTTTGACTGCAATTGCTTTGATTCGATATTTGAGCTTTGCGCTACCGACGGTTAGTATCAAACCACTTAACCCGATGGCTTATTGAAAATTAGCCTTGACTTTGAAAGGTGATAGCGCCATCCAAAATGTGGGGAGATACAAATATTTCCAAGAAAATGTTGAGAAGCTAATTAAATTCTGCGTTAAATGAGCCATAAGCTCAGAAAAAAGTTTAGTTGATTCAATAAAAATTTGGTTGGAACAAACAAATAAATACTCAAAATAATGTATATTGAATAACTTTTTATATAAAAAGGTTGAAACTTGTATACTATGAAATTAGGAGCCTCAAATATTAAGGAGTTTAAAATTGTACTGCATGATTGAAATTTGTTTCTATAAATGCCGTAAGTAAATTTTAAAAATCGAAGCTTCTTGAATTTCAAAACTTTTAACTGGAATTGTAGGAATTTGCAGAAGAAAAATAATAATTTCTTGTAATGTCAAGTTTCATTTGCAGTGACTCGATCCATTTTTTAAAAAGAATTGATGAAATTTATTCTGAATATTAAAGAATGCAAAATTCTAAGCTCCCAAAATTGAATTTTTCAAAATACGGTCTAATTTAAATAATTTCAAATGAGACAGATCCAAAATTGAACGAACCTAAACATCCTTTGAAAGTAGAAAATTTTAAATTTTACAATTTAGATGTATAATTGCTTAACTTACGATTGGCATATCATCAATTTGTCGCCCGCACGCGTGCTCACAATTTAGTCCATGAAATAAAAAAATTTTCTTTTCCGCAGCGTTTTTTATTACTTTAGAATAAGCCATAATTTAGCTTGAAACTTAATATAAGACATCGCAATTGTAAGGTTTAGGTTTATAATCCTACGTTCATATATTTTCTTACACGCTTAATAATAAAATAGATGCATTAGAAATTCCGGCAGGGTATCGACGAGGCTTAGAGGCAAATTCGCTCTCCCCACGATCTAAACTAATCACGGCTCCGCGTAAGTAGAAGCTCGCGTTCCGCGAGAACGCGAAAGTAGTCCCCCTCTCACTTATTGCGGATTCGTACGCTCGATTCATCGATTAAGCCAGTCATAGTTCTGCCCTTCCACGTCGAGAATAATCACGACGGATTGGCGCGCTGCCTTCTCGTCGATCAAGCATAAATATGGGGCAAAATTTCACGGAGAAAAGCATTCGATCGTAGATCACTGACCAGTACGTCTCGCTGCCGGAAAAAATCTTCGATAACCTCGCAGCGCGGCACGGGTGACCTGCGCAGTAGCTGTCAGCTACACTCAAGCCTCGCCTTGCCTCGTCGGAGTTTCTGTCAGCCGAATTCAAGCTAACGACGTAGTTTTTATATGACGCAACCCGATCCCTTTATCGTGGTGCTCTTTCTTAAGGATAGACTCGTCATCAAACATGCTATTTTTCTTTTTTTTTTTAACAGACATTATCACGCTTCGCAGTCTCCGAAATAGGCAATCAATTTGAGTTCTAATTCGGAACCTCAGTTAGGGTGTTTCTAACGCGAATCAAAAACGTGTTCTCACACGGAACCTCGACCAATAGTTTCCTGCCAGAACCGAATCTTCGAGTCTTTCACATGGGCCCAACAAAGGAGTTTCCATCCAGGACTGAAAGCCTAGGCCGGTTGTGCTGACGCGACAGCCCGCCTTTTAAAATTTGTTCCTTTCTCGTGTGTGTCTTTTCCAGATTCACACGTACATAAAGGATCAATTGCCTAAGAAGAACAGGTGCCGGCCCAACCTACGCAAGAGACTTTTATTAAAACATCGAGCTACTCACACCTCTGAGGAAGTAAAGGACAAAAAATCGTGTACACCCGTCCCCCTGGATTACAGTGTGGATCGCGAGTTCAGTGAAAAGTGTGTAGTGAGCGATAGTTAGTTAGTTAGTTAGTTTTAATGCGGGTGGGAAGCCCATGGA
>CAKNYM010048714.1:208789-222527 GCA_932195095.1 Andricus curvator
TCCTTGGTTTAAGTCTCACCGACCAGAGTCCGTCAGTTCCCCAGAGTTGCCACACCTCGCGATGCGGCCCCTCAGGTTCACCTATTTCGGATCTGTGGTAAATGAGACCCGTAAGCCCTCCCACCAGCTACAAGGTCCCGCGATCCCTAGGGAGGGTGTAGTGAGCGATAGTATCCGGGATCCCCTCTCGCCCTCCGCGCTCGAATGCCATAGTGCTCGCCTCTCGTTCATAGAAGCCGACCTCGCGCTTCCGAACGATAATACGTCGACAAGTGTTATGAACACTCTTCCGGCAACTACGCTTCAGGTTTGTGACTCCCAATTATTGGCTGAATCTACACGCGTGATCCCATCTCCGATTTTCTCGGTCCCCTGCAACGTGCCAGGTTGCCACAATTACGTCCCCCCTGTGAACATTAACCCTCCTTCCTGCTGCCCCCCGGTTTTTCTCTGTTATACCACCATCGAGTGTCCCCTGTGTGACGGGGTTTTCAAGTGTGCGATTCGCAGTGGTTGATAGGTGGGAAAAGTGACTCATGTCTGAGACGAGACTCCATAGTGTACCCTGCAAACGGCCTAGTCTTCGAAAGCGAATGAACGCGAAAAGACGGAACGCGTTGATTATAAAATATCTCATACCCCCGTGGATTCACGTTAATATTCCCGCTCCTTTTCGTAAGGACTACAAACATCGAAACGATCTACGTGTGACGTTCCCGAACTCACAGAGTGTGCGCGGTGATGCAGACGTTTCTCTTGCCGTGACTCACGCACAGACTCCCGTGACGCGAGTGAATCCCCACCGTATCCTCTCAGTCCGAACGCGCTAGCCATCGATTCCCTCGACGATCTAGCGGAATATCTCTGCCGCTAAACTTTTCGCATAAAGGCGAGTGAGACGATTGGGTCCTCGCTCGATTTACCGCACAACGACGAACCGAAGTCTTCCGGAAGCGTTGAAGCCTATGATCCCGAGTTTCCAGGCTACAATTCCTCTCTTCTTAGAGAACTACAAACAACAAAAACTTCTGCTCAGAGTCACCCCGGAAAGGGAAGGACCGCGCATCACCGAAAACGTCCGACATGCCCCCGGTTGTCTTCCGATAATCAACCATCACAGCGCGAAGTGGGCCTCGGTGCAAATCGACCCTCGCACTACTCGGGAGTAGGCTGCGTTCCGTTGTCGTGAAACCAGAGAGATCAAAAGTCAAAGTCGAACTACCTAAATCAAAACGCAGAAGAGAGAGTAGGTGGGGCCCGACACCTTAGAGGTTCCACTCTTCTTCACAAAATCGCAGGAAGGACTCGATCACGTGGGAGTCCTTCTCTTCAATGCTATTAAATTTTTTCAGATCAAAAATGACCCGATCTCTTGGGAGTTCCTCTTATTAATTACATTTTATTTTCAGATCAGAAGGGGCAAGATCTCTTGGGAGTCCCTCTTATTATTCATATCTTATTTTAGCTCAGAGAGGACCCGATTACATGGGAGTTCCCTGGTTTTAGATTAAGCAACAGAACAACTATAAAAAAACGGCCCTTTTTAGGGCCACCAAATAATCGAACCTAGGAACTTTTACGAGTTCATTCAAACAAGGATGGACCGATATTTTTCATATGAAAAATGTAGATATGCATCAACATTTTTCCTTAATTTCATCCAAGCCTCTCCTGTCTGAGGTTTTGGAACAATATATGAGTCAATAAAATTGTGCGATATTTTGAGGAATGTGTCTCCCCCCCCCTTTCCACCTCTCTTTGAATTAAACGTTGGGGATCGCCACAAATTTATAAACTTTCAATTCAAATTTTTGAAGGTACCAGAATTCTCATTCAAAAATAGTTAGTTAGTCAATTTTCAATTACAAACTTTGAAATTTGAAACTACGTAATTATACAGTTTCAATTCAGTTATTCGAATACTAAAAATTGTACAATTTTTGAAGATTACCTTTAAAATTGTTTGATTGCAAAGTTTTTAATTGACAATTGTTGTAATTTCAAGAGTTTGTAGGGCACTTTATTTAGAATTGTTGTTCATACTTGGAGGCATAAAAAATTTATAAAGCTTCTATTGCAGTCCCCCCTTTCAGCCCAGCAGCTCCTTTCATCCGAAGCTGCCGTCCGGCAACCCAATTGGTTTCTGTTAGCGCGGTATTTTAAATTATATAAATATTAAAATTTAATATTTATGATAAATAATGATTGGGAAATGCATAAAAAAAAAGTTATTTCTTTCTCTGAACTCAGAATTCATAACGCCTTTTTAATGAAAATCAAATTATTTCTTCATATTTCACTCCAAAATCTTATTTTAAGATTAAGAAATTAGTTTTTATGCAATTCCCAATAATTATTCATTATAAATATTAAATCTGAATATTTATATAATTCAAAATCAGCGCGCCAATTGTAACCAATCCGAGAGTACCGGCGCGACGCAAGCGCAGTTCAAAAAGTTCCCAAAATTGGGAGCACTGGTCCGGCGTCAGTTCTGGGACGGCTCCAATCAAGTCCCTTCTTATCCGAATTCGACTGCACAATTATTTTAATTTGTATCGTTTATAAATATAAATAATTACTTAACTATTACGGATTTCGATTCGGTAATTCAATTTGAAAATAAACTATTAAATATGAAGGGACCTGAAACTGAAAATATCTAAATTGAAGTTTTAAAAATAATTAACGTATTTGCTGTAATTTAAGTGAAAAAAAATTTTTTGTGGAAAAATATCATAATTGTGTATTTCTTAATATACTGAATTTACAGAAATATCAATTTTAAATTTGTATAATTGTTTCAATCACATGGGGCCAGGGCGTACAAATACTAAAACATAAGCCAACCTGTATAGATTCTATGAAATCATTCATACTGCGCATAATTTTTTTGGACTGAGAAACAATTTTTGGGATTCAGAAAAAAATATAAAAATTTAATTTCTTGCTTAATTAATAGTAGACTAGTAACTATATTTTTTTACAGGAGAATATCGAATACCGCCATTTACCTATCGGATTGGGGATATACTGCTTCGTCTAGTTACTCTACCTAGAAGAGGCATGGAAGAAGTTGGAGAATGCCGTATACGCGGAAAGATGGTTTCACTACTAGAACATAACAAGGGTAATTTTAAAACTAAAATATACTTTAAAAAATATTAGAGTACTTTGCCTAGAATGACTACTTTTTTCTTAGTATGGAGTGTTTCACGCACTTGTATCACAAATAACTATTTTACACGGAGTAAAGTTCCTACACGGAAAAAATTTATCCTTAAAAAAGTCACCAACTAGTAGCTAGGTCTCGCATATGAGAAAAATTAATCGGATATTGATGTATTTTCGTAAATAATCTGCGAACTTTGAGAAAGTATTGACGAACTCGAACTGAAAATTCTAAAACGGTTGATCACTTTTTTTTACGTGAATAATTACAAAAATATTACGAGTGAATGGGAAAAGATTCTCAGAGCACTCACGAGCTTGCCCGACAAATCTGGTAACTGGAAAGTAAGTTCGCCTGTACGTGGCCCGCACACATGCTCGCCCAGACGCGCGTTGCTTGTGTGCGCTCGTATGTGTGCTTCGAGCTCGTCGGATGAGTGGCTAGAAGTTTTATAATACCTATTTTGTTTGGCGTCGATAGCTGCGCGTGTTTATTCGAACTGTTCGTAAAAAACTTAGAAATTTATCCACACATTTCTCATAGAAATAAGGATGAAATGTTTCATTTTTTTATCTCGTATCCGAGATCTAACTACAAGTTCGTAACTTTTTTACGGATAAATTTGTTCCGTGCACTAGTTCTAAACTATTAATATTTAAATTCTTCAAGTTATATAATGACTATATTTATCTTATACAATTAGGTGAACGAATTGATCCCATAGAGGGTGATGCATTGATGAGTCCCTCAGTATATGATCCTGAAACGAAAGAGTGGACTTATGCGCATTTTGCAACATACTGTAGTGATATGTGGGTCGTGGCGGCTCTGCTTCGTCAGCCAGGAGGTAATGTAAAAGCTAAGATATACTCTTAAACAAAGATATTATAGATATGTGCCTAAAGTGTCCAGATTTTTTAATACGGATTACTTTGTGACTCTAAAAAATGCTTGTAGTTTTCATCTTAGGTTAATTAAAGATAAAATATCTCATACCGAAAAACGCATGTTAATATTTAACCTAACTTAATATATATTTTGCACCACTAGTGTAGAAGAACTTACTTATTAGTTTTTAATTACGAACCAGTTAATGCTAAAAATAATAAACTTTTATGTTTTTTTTACAGCCACCTGTTAAATAGTTTGTAAAGGATTTGGCTCCTCCTTTTTTTCTTCCATAAATGGGTTTTTTCGGTCGGGATGCACTGAATCACAATCGTATGGAGGTGCAGGCAAACACGGGACCTTGTAAAAATAACGTTATCAAATAAAGGGTATTTCTTGTATTTCTAAGTTGACTCATTTAGTAAGCCTTCCCCTTTTCTGGCTCCAAGTTTATTCGACCGTCGATGTAAAAATATTCCGTCTTGGATTTGTCTTCAAGGCATTGAAATTATGTTTCTAATTTGTAAAATTTTTAGTGTTTGTAACATTAAATTAAACCTACATAGTTTGAAACATTTTCAGAATAATTTGATTTTAAGAGCTTATAATTTGAATCTTTTAAATATTGAACAGAATTGCATTTAAACTAAAAAAAAACCTTTACGAATAATAACGCCGGCCCTCTTGCACGTACAGAAATGCATAGTCTAATCTTTTAGGCATTCTGATTGATTTAATTTTAAAGATTGTTACTGTACAGGAAACAAATAGTTCTTGATGATTAATGCTGCATATTGTTATAAGAGTTGGAACTAGTAACGAAAAATTCTATAAATTAATAATTTCGCTATCTCTAAATGAATTTATTTACAAATTTCTGTAATATAACGCTGTCACACAGAAAAATAATCAAATTGCATCCTGTATAGACTAGAAACGAAACCGTCATTGCAGTGTCTTAAAACTTAATTTCATAGATGTCTCTGATTATTTTGTTACGCCAAAAATATATTTCTTTACGCCACTCGGGCTTAAATTTTAGCCAAGGACTGAACTAATCACTACTATAAAATAACTTGAAACGGTTGGTTATAGGCCCTTAGAAATTATATAATTATAGTAACGGGGCAAACGATTATACTAGCCATGCCAACAGATCCGCTACGGGCGGAAATCGAAGCAGAGGCGGCGGGAAATTCATTCGTTGTTCAGCGAGCCCAGAGACTGGATGGCGTCCATTCCGCAAGCTGATATCAACCAACCATCGGTCAAAATCTTGGACGCTTGTCACCTTATATAGACGCTATGTTTCTTCTTAACTCATTCAACAATTCAGAGCTCAGAAACGTATCTTTCACGTTTTTGGAAAATTCAAAACAGATTTTATAAAAGCGAGTTGAAAGCTAACGTAATTAGTAAAAAGGAGAAAAACAAGAAGTTTGAAACAGAAGAAAATTTTGTTGTAGTAGGAAAAATGGATCAATTTCACGGCTAACGAACAGTGTGCTAATAAACCAATTAAAATTATAGATAGAAAAAGAGAAATGTTGGTACGATCAAAACAAAAATACACGTGAAAAAAGTAGATTGAGGATGTTGGTTTTCATTGGGTATTCGATTTAGCATGCTTTGCAATATCTAATAAATAAACCAAACTGCAAATTGAAAGAAAAGATCTGAAATGTAGGTATTCAAAATTATAATTACAAATGTGATGAATGAAAGATACGCTGGCTTGACATCTTTAATATTGGCTTTGGATTATAATCATTGCCCTTATCGTTACTCAAATTTAATATTGTAATTTATGCGATTCTCGCCAAATTTATATAAGACATTTAATCAGAAATTTTAAAGAGATTCTTCACACGCAGTGTACAATCCAAATCACATTTTGGCACGAGCGATATAATCAACGGCTAGCATTTCGCTCGTCAAACAGAGAATGATTAATAGATGTCTGTCTCTTGGTGTCTGGCGTTTCTAAGAGACGATGACGAGTTTGTAAAATTGTTAGCCTTCCTTCCAGTTGTCTTTGTCCATTTAATTAAAAATCCAATTCACTTTCGTTCAATCCAACGTATGATCAAAAAGTGTACAGGCTTCCCTAATACAATTCTCCCAATTCTAGCTTCCTTTTTCTCAAATTTGAACGATGCATGGCCCGGGCAGCCAATGAATGTCGCTTGACAAAAATAACTTGAAGGTGGCAGTAGAGGAGGGGACCCCTCCAGCGTGGAAATAAAAGAATCCTTACGTTTCAAGGCCGGGGAAATAGACGAGAGTTCACTGTATTAGCAAATATAATAGTATATGTTACATTGTACTTACACGCTTGGATCAATTTCGATAGCTCTGAAGGTTTTATTTGAATTCAAATTCGTATTTGAAAGCAATTATATAAATCCAAATTTTGGGAGACATGATAAACGGAAACGATGAAAACTATGGCAAAAAATAACATTCATTTGTTTTATTGATAACGTTCTACTCTTTCGCTGATGAGCAATTATTAAATTTGACATTTTTTCATAGCTCAAAGGATTTCATCCTTTATATAATACCTATACGACTATATGTACAATTAGAGTGAAGTGAACATTTTAAAATTTATCTAATCCTTTGAGCTAAGACAAAAATATTTGTCGGCTGACATCCGGAAAAAGTAGGAAAAAATATATTTTGGAAACGGTTAATATTTTTTCCTATTTTTTTATTTGAAAAATTCGAACAAAATTCCTATTTGTTCAACAACTCTTGCAATTGTTCTAATGTGAAGTTTTTGCTATTGAACAACGATGAAAAATTAAAAAGTAAACCAAATTTTTCTACCTTTTTTTAAAGTTTTAATAATGCCCAAAAAACATGTTTCTTTTTCATTGAGTTGAAATCCCAAAATCCCTGAACGACGAAAAAAAAACTGTTTGCCAAAAAGCTGAGGAAAAAAATAATAACATGTTTCTTTTGCGCGATCAGAGAGAAAGTGAGAGGAAACACAGTGGCGCCTCTGCGGCCTATTTCGGGTAACCAGTTCCAGACTCACACCAACTCACGCTCACGCATACGTGACGCACACAGGCGCAACTCGTTGAGCGGCATGTTGATTGTCGAAAGGAAAGGTTCGAACTCGGTCCGTGAATTTAAGGAACGCGAAGGATTTGATTTTCATGAGAGTACGAGACAAGTGCCGGATCGAACGTATGGGGCTTCCAGAGAGAATATCGGCTTTCGGTGTGCTATATTTTTCTTTTTATAAAATAGTGTAATCGCGTTTTAAGGGCTCTACTTAAATCAAATATCACAGTGATAATACAATTGCAGGACAGCAAAGTAAAAAAAGTCAAAATCATCTAAAAATGTTTGCGCAATTTGACCAGTTTTCAGGTTATGTTGTTATTTTCTTCCAGTTCTACCGATATTTTCTCTGCAAAATCTTCATGTTTTACAGGTTTTCAAATCCGTATCAATTTTTTATAAAATTTTTTGCTAAGATGATATTTATTCTTTCACAGGATTTTAAGTTCAAAGGGCTCACTTTAAATTGCACTATCGCCCAAAATTCTTGAAAATTTCTTACAAAATATCACAAATAGAAATTTCTATTGATTTTTTAAATGAAGAATTATCCGACGGTGTCGCAATGGATTCCAACATGCTAATAAAATATAACTTTTGTTCCAGTTATAATTTTTTTAAATGAGAAGAAATGACCCTTATGAAAATTCAGGTAATTTTTATTAAAAAAATGTTTTTTTTTCATGCTTGTCAAGCAAGGCCCTGTGCATAAATTACGTAAAATTTTATTCTGAAATTTTGAACCACGTACCCCCTTTGTTAGGGTGCATACGTTTTAACCTCCCACGCCCCCATTTTACACCATTTTTGCAAACTACATTTTTTTTATGAATTTAGCGATTATCCAAAAATGACGTAAGACGATTTGGGGTAAGGGAGGATTTGGTAAAATCTTACTGCCAAGAAAAAATTTTCATTTTATATAAAAAACAGTCGAACTTAATCAAAAAGACAAATTTTCAACAACATATTTTAATTCTCTTGTAAAATAGATTCATTCTCAACCAAAAAGTTGCATTTTTTAACAAAAAAGATTAATTTTCTACTAAAATAGACGAGTTTTGCACAAATTACATAAAAGTTCAAACAAATAGTTGAATTTAAAAACTTAAAATGGCCAAAGAGTGGAATTTTTCTACCAAATTGTTTAATTTTCAAGCCAAAAAGGCGAATTTTCAACGCAAAAACATGCATTTTCAACTAAGAAAGAGCGAATTTTCAATAAAGCAGTTTTCATGTCAATATATAAATTTGTAACGATATAGTTGAATTTTGAACCAAAAAGATTATTTTTCTCCCAAAAAAGACTAATTTCCAAAAATAACAGCCATACCACGCTGAAAAAACCAGTTCTCGACAGATAACTGAAGTTAAGCAGCGTTGGGCGCGGTTAGCACTTGGATGGGTGACCATTCGAGAAAACTGAGTGCTGTTGGCACATCGTGGGTGTGGTGAGCCCACACTTGTAGTTATTTACTACAAGTTATCAACCTAGAAACACTACCCGAATCGGGTAGTGTCACGCCTACCCCGAAAGGGAAATGGCTTAATGGTATACAGAAATTTGCAAACAAAAAATTGAATTTTCAACGAAAAATGTAATATTTAATATTTCAACTGAAAAATACTTTTAATTTAAAATAAAAAACAGTTACATTTTCAACCGAGAAGATTAATTTTCTACCAAAAGTGGATCAGTTAAATGTCCAGTTAAAAAAAAAGTAATCATTGTCCAAAGAGATTAATTTTCAACGAAAAATGTACCTAATAGTTGATGTTTCAACCAAAATGTTGCATTTTTAACGAAAAAGAATAAATTTATGCCAAAAAAGATGAATTATCAACAGAGTAAATAAATTTTCAACCAAGTATTTAAATTTTAAAACAAGAGTTTCCCAAAAGAAACGAATTTTCAACCACATAATTGAATCTTCAATTTAAAACAATAAATTTTTCCACCTACACTTGTACAGCTAAATTTTCAACCAACAAATTTTCAACAAAATAGTCAACTTTTCGACAGAAGAAATTAATTTTTAACCAAAATGATGCATCATCAAATCACAAAAATGAACTTTTAAAAAACTGGGTTTGATAAGATAATTGTATGAATATCCTTATTAAAAAGTTGATACGAACTTTATTTTAAACCTCGATTTATCTATGGGTATAATCGCGGTCTGATACTTCCATTTGACAATTTGTACAAGCTGAGGGAGGATCCATAACAAGTGGCTGGCCACCACGTTACAAACTGTTCTAGTATATCCTGCAATTCCTATAAACGGGAGAAAGAAAGCAGAGAAGTAGAAAAGTATAATGTATGTATTATGTTTACTTTCGGCACATATTATTTAATATTCAATTGGAATTTACGTATAAATTTTGAATCGACGTTATCCTGTAAATCTTCAGAAGTTAGCAAATCTGGAATTTTTGGTAAAACTTATTCAACGCTGTGTTTTCTTAAAGAGTTCACTTTCGTATTCGATTGAATTGCGAGCTCATATGGTACAACTCATATGGTACAAAATAACGTGTCCTTGATTAAAATTCAATGTGATCAATCTTGCAGATGCCGTAAATATCCGTGTTGTAAAAAAATGCATCAAAATTGTATATAGGTTAAAATATAGAATAAAAATAAAGAAGAAATTGAATATAATTATGTATTGGTAATTTAACATTTGATGAAAAAAAGAGGATTATATACAATATACATATTCAATCAAACATATATATTCTTAGAGATTTTATAAGCAATTTTCTAAAATGTGCAAACTATTTTGATACATCGATTAAAATCCGAAAAGAAGAAATTGAGTGAATTTTTTTGTAAAAATTTGAGTTGAATTAGCAGTTTTTTGGCAATTTTTTAAAAGTAGGTTGCCCTATTGTTTTTAGAATAAGGAATTTTAGAAAGGCTGCGTGTATACAATACCCGGTAAGAAGAGAAGGATAGAGAAAAATGAAAATTTTCAGGTTTTCACGTAAAAGTGAGATTTATTATATTCTTTTCAATGCGTGATTTTTCCATCAGGTGAAATGTAGAACCAGCCAATATGTTTTTTCTAAAATTTAATTCAATTTTTTTCACAGCCGGTTAGCAATATATTTTTAACACTAAAAGTTAGGATTTTTAATTCCCTTCAATTTTAAATCTTCAAATGTTTTTATTTCTTGTTTTTGAAGTAATTATTAAATAAAAAGTTTAGAAAATCACTGGATTATTGAATTTACATCTTTAGGATCGATTTATATCTAAAAATTGTGGTAAAAATAAGTAATTATCAAATTGATATATATCACTATTTTTTCTTTCAGTTATAGAATTTAAATCAAAAGCTCTCACTCATTCAAAGAATATGACCCAACGATACAAGAATAAGAGCAAAAAGAAAAAATCGATAACACTTTAAAATTATATTTCCATTAAAATGTAAACATATGAAATTAAAGTCTAAATGGAAAAGTCGAAGGTAAATAAGTCAAATTAAAATAAAACAATGTACTAAATAAAATATATCAGTCAATTTCGAACAATTTACGACTAAATCATTGAATTTTCAACCAAAATGAAGAATTTTTGACCAAACGAGATAAATTCCAAACCCATTTAAAAAAGTCGAACTTTTTTCCTTTGAAATGTGTTTCTTTTTTATTCAAAAATCTACTATTATATTTTTGGTGCAGAATTAATCTCCTTTGGTGAAAAACTCAACCATTTGGTGGAAGAGTTAACATTTTTTTTAAGTTCGTTTTTTTCAGTTGAAAATTAATTTTCTCAATTGCACATATAACTAATCCATTTTTGGCTGTAAATTGATCATTTTTAGTTAAAAATTAGCAATGAATTTTTCATTGGAAATTCACGCTTTTATTCACGCCCCACGCTTTTATTTTTAATAACCTTATTATTGTGATTAATATTCTATTATTATTATTGCAAGCTTGCTTTTTATATTTAATTATTTTGTTTCTTTGCAGTATATTTTACTCAAAACTTTTTTTTTCATAATTATAGTTCATTTTCTTTCTTCATTATGTATAATTTTTTTCAAGTGAAATTTAATAGAATTTTGCATTGGCATTAATAATACATATGTATACAAAAATTCACGTCGAGTGGATATGAGGAAGTGTGTCAAAATTCAAGTGCAAGATTTGACTCTGACATACTTACCCACATAGGAAGTCCAATAAAAGCTTGTGATATTTTTCATCTCTTCAAAACTTCTTAAATTTCTAAATAGCTTTTAGAATGACATAAATTATTTCTAAAAGTTTTGAAAAATCTTTAAAAAATTTTTGAAATCTTTTTCAATATTATCATAAAACTAATTTTTCAAAAATAAAATGATTATACATTTTTTCAGGAATCTTACAAAAATTGTAACTCTCTGGAAACCTATCATAATTCTTAAAAAGCTTGTGCATTTTTTGAAATGCATCAAAATCTTTTTGAATATTCTCTTAAAATTAATTTTTTCATAAATAAAATCATTAATAAGTTTTTTTGGAATCTTTCAAAATTCATAAAAAAAATACGAATTTTCAACAAAATAGTTACATATTCAACCACAGAGATAAATTCCAAACTAGGATGATGAATTTTCAACTAAAAATATAATAGTTTATAATTAAAGTGAAAACTTGCTTTAATTTTCATCGAAAAAGTTTTGAATTAATCCAAAAAGACGAATTTTGAAGAAAATAGTTGAATCCTTAGTCAAGAAAAATTACCAAATATCTAACCGGATGAATTTTTAAGTAAAAATGATTAATTTTCAACAAAATTGTTGAATTGCCAACCAAAGAAAGTTTTTCAGTCTAGATTTTCTTGTTATTGCTTTAACTTTATATAAATATAATTTTTCTAGGTTTTCGAGAAAATTCACAAAATGTTTTGAAGATTTTAGAGATATCAAAAAAGTATCTAGAAACTCTCTAATAATTTGTGTTCCGTTAAAGGATTTTACAAAATTTTAGAACAAATTCAAGTACTTTGAAAGATATTTAAGATTCTATGACGCTGGCAAAAATTTAAGAATATTTTATAAATATTCAAAAATCTTTCAAAGTTTTAATATATTTTTAAAGTTTTTTGTAAATTTAAAAAAAAAATTCGAATTATCCCTACAATTTGGAAAAGATTATGCAAAATACAAAAAATTACCTTTAAATTTTCCAGATTGTTTTTTGACAATTTTCACAATCTTTTGGAATGTTTTGATTTTTTTTTAAATATTTTTCTAAATAAATCTCATAAAATAAAAAATCATTAAATTTTTTTCAAGAAATCTTAAGAAAATGTATTATCTTGAAACATTTCAAAGTTCTTAAAAATTCTCTGAACTGTTTGTTTGAAATCTTAAGAAATCTACATTTTACTTTGAATAAAATTATTTTTGTATCCTTTTAAAATTGTTTAGTATCTCTTAAACTTATTCGAATTTTTTCTCAAATTTTTCAACCATGTGAAATTGAAAAATTTTTCTTTGACATCCTCGACATTCCTGGCCAAAATTTTAGGAAATCATTTGAAATATAAACAATGTTTCCTGGAATCATGAGAATAAAATGTCCTTAACTTAAAAAGTTCAAAATTCTTAAAAAGCTTCAAACTTTTATTTCAAAAATCTTCAAAAATCTACGTTTTGTTTAAAATTTGTCGCTACCGGTAATTTTTTTGGTACCGGTAAATTTTGTTTGTTTTTGTTATGTTTCGAAATGTCCATATCCCAAATCAAAATTTTTCTATCTGGAAATTCTTTGAAATCTGTTAGAACTTAAAACAGTTTGATATCTTTTGAAGCTTGAAAAATCCTGTAAATCCTCTGAAATAATTGGATTTTTTATAAAATCCCTAAAATCTTGTGTATAGCTTTGAAATCCCTTGTAATCTTTGGAAATCCTGTAACATTTTTTGACGTTCCCTGAAATTTTTGAAATCCCGTGGAATAATTTAAAAACCTGCATTAAGTGAAAAATTCAATCATTCGTGTGTAGTTTCTCCGTTTTTTGTAGCACTTTTTGCAATATTTTAACTTTATTTCATTCAATAGCAATTGTATTATAATGATTTTTCTAGAATCGCGAGAAAAGTATAAGAAATCCAATTTAGAATAATCGTCATAGGCCTATAGTGAATTTCCCATAATATTTATTTACATGGTTGTAATGATTATAACAGTAAGTTACGAACCCGTTGAACAGTTTTTAAAATTTTCTAAAAATGTTCAACCCAAAAAATTTACAAAAAAAAAAATATGTAATGCGTAAGTATTGTGAAATTTTTTTTAAAGTCGCTCGTTTATGATTGTCATGACTGATATCTGGTCTACTCTTGACATTTTCAAGAACAGTAAATAAGGATTTCCTAATTCAGAGCAAGAAAAACACGTACTACCAAACAGTTTATTTTTATCGCTTCATTTTCCCACCTGAATGTGGACAATCTTTTTTGTCAATAATATGATAATGGCTAGTATATAAGCCACTACGACACGTTTGCAAAATCTTGTCAGTGGCAGCTATACAAATTCTTACAACAGCAGTTCTGCTCTCGAAAAACATGGAGATTTTAATCTTCCATGTGCTCCT